>JAQIWG010000125.1:0-44904 GCA_034695025.1 Chamaedrilus cognettii | reverse complement strand
ACCCAGTCGACTCAATGACAAACAACCCAGCCCAGACCTAATCGACTAAAGGACAAACAAGCCCCAGACCCAGTCGATCCCACCGCACCGCAGCCAGTAGACTCAGCAGGCTCAGTAGACTAAGGTCGCAGCAGCCTGGCGAGCTGCTCGATGCGATCCCAGTGGATGTGCAGATACGCCTGGGTCTCCCACAGCATGTTCACCAGCTGGCGGTCGTCGCTGCAGTCGAGCGACACCTCCTCCGTGAGGGGCGGACTGAGGCGGACGTAGGGCACGTTGATCATGCTGCACCACGCGACAGCGCGGTCCACCACCTGGCCGTCAGAGTCCGTAGCCTGCATACATACAAGAAACTCCGTTATATTCTAGTTGTTTTTTACAAATGCAATATAGCAAGATGTCAATCATGGCACTATATTCTTGATTATGATTTTATTAAGCAAAAATTGGCGATGACTCAACTAAGCGCTTGTAACTAATGCGCAGACATTAGCAGCTATACAAACAAAAGTACACTCATAACAGTTTCACCAACATTTGCTGATACTACAACTACAACTAACTGAAGGCATCATAAACAATTAGCGCGATAATATAGAATGCAGAAATGGACAAAAGACGCTTTAAAGTTGACTTGTGAAAGTTGAAATGCTTGAATGTCACAACCGCGCTTTTATGATGGATTGCAACTACGATGGACTTCGAATAAGCATTCCAATTCCAAACACTACTTCTGCATTTGAGGACCAACTGCAATTTATCTACAACAGATTATCTACTACAAACAACAAACCCGCTGACTGTAACAGACACAGATCAGTTTGAATGAAGGAAACCTTTAATGAGCTCACCTGCTCAATGAGAAGCTGGCCGAGGTTCTTCGCTCCATAGACAACCTTGGCAAAGTCGAGGAGACCCTCTGGTCGGTAGACGTCGACGGAGTGGTCGGCCTTCTTGGTCGGCATGCAGCCGGTCCCAACCGACACCACGACCCCGATGGACCGCACCTCTGGATCCCTACCCTGAGGCGCATCACACATTCATCTCATTTACACGCAACTCAAATGTTATCTAAGAAATATCCAGGTTTATAAATCTATTCTACATGTATGTACTATATGAGCAGTAAACTAGCGCTATCTAAATGTAAGCACAGCAGTCATCTAGTGCAATCTAAGTGGTGTTAATAGAGACGCCATGAAAGAAGCTTGAGAGTATAAGAACCGTGTGTAGTAACAAAGACTATTACAATCTGGTTCAGTGGCTCCACAGCCTTCAACGCGACTAACCGCAGCTTTCATCACGACTAACCACAGCCTTCAACGCGACTAACCACAGCCTTCAACACGACTAACCACAGCCTTCATCGCGACTAACCACAGCCTTCAACGCGACTAACCACAGCCTTCAACGCAACTAACGAGATTTTGATTCTGAGAGAACCTTTAAGGATCATAATATAGTACTTAACAAAAACTATAACAGTCCAGTCAAGTGCCCCTGGGCCAAGTAAAGAACCACTCCCCCTTCTATTGTCGCCTTTACGACTCGTCCAGGGAGCTCTGGGCAGCGAGTCAATTCCTTGTTCCCTAACTTGCATGGGGTACCAACCAGAGACTTGAGCGCAGTGTTGTATTGATAGATCTCTGTGAGCAGGTCGAGGGTGGGGTTGTTGGCCATGAGACCCCCGTCAAGGAAGCGACCGTGGGCGCGGAAGAACGTTGGCGCGGCGCCGCTGGCACGGGCCGCCATCCACACCAGCTGCTCTGAGCACACAGCGCAAACAAAGGGTTCAGCATAGTAGGCCTATGCCTACTGGTACTACACCTATGGTACACACAAAAAAATTGTCAGATGAAATTGTAGCCTAATTTGAAATGGGCAGGCGTAGCATTAGCGGTCGGTGAGAAAATAGACCATGGACGCGTAAGCCCATGTGGTTTCTAACGGCTGAGTAGTTGCACTGCGTCTGTTGTACAAGGAGCAAACGTACATTAACGGTACCCATGTTTCATCAGAGCAAAACTTAACTCTGCAAAATTATAACATCACACACTCACAGCAACAACAAGTCAGACTAAAATGAGTTAAATCTTCCGTTTGAAATCTTATGCTGGCATTTTTGCAATTCTGTATTGAATGAATCGTTTAATTTTAGGCATGACAGCAGAGAGGCGAAAACATAAAATCATAATATAGCTAAGAATCTGGAAACTTCAGATAAAATACTAACAGCTAGATATTCGATGCAGAGCCAAGATTTAAATCCAAACTATGGCATTATCCTGTCAATGAACACAGCGAGATCTTGATCAAAGATCTCGCTCACGTGATAAAATTGGTTGACGAGACATTAAATTAAGAATTGAAGAACTGAACTGTATGTGATTGTATACATGTCGTTTAAAAAAGAAAATCAACATATCAGTCATGCGATCAATAATACATTCAAATTTCATTATTTAGCCATAGCAGCTCACCGTTGGGGCGCTTGACGGGTTCAAAGGTGATCTTGGAGTTAATAGCGATCGAAGAGCTGCGCACGTCTATGCCGGGAACGTCGTAGTTGCGGAACAAGTGAAGTTCAGCCGGTAGCCGGTCGGCTAACACGCCGGTCACCATCACCCTGAGTGGACAAGCATGCCGGTCACTATCACCCATACCCCTGCTGGCCGAGGAACAACAAATTGGCCTGCAGCCCAGAGCTCCCCGGGCCTGTCGTAGAAGGTGATTAAAGAAAAGGTGGAGCGGTTCTGTGCCGGCTGTCTTGCACAGAATCGGACTGTATATAGCTCTTGCGTGCTACACACGGTCCCTAAAACTACACGTACAAAAAACAAACAAATCACCCCCCCCCTCAAATCCCAAATCGCCTCAAATCATCCCTGAGTGGACACCGCCAGCATGGCTGGTTCTCTCACCGAGGATGTTTAGGGTCCAAAAAAATAAGCATAAAATTTGTCTAAAGATATTTTTTCGCTAAGCCTTACATTTGTTCGCCAAATCAATTCCGTCAGCTGTTCCTTCTGGTACACTGGAATATATTAAATTTATTGCACATTTTATCACCGTGAAACCGGTAATTGAACTTTTACACGTAAGAGCAAATAATACAAAAAAATTAGCCAAAGACGTTCAACAATTGGTTAAAAATATATTTAAGAAATACTGCCCAAAAATGTTCTTCTCAATTTTGGCGATCAGTATAATAAAAATAAATACGTAAAATGATAAATTCATCTGTTAAAATTACACGAGTCAAAACGCCATAAGAAATCGATAGCATTTAGCGCAAGCTATGCTATGGATAATTGACAAGGTACGTTAACTGACTTGGGTGCTTCAACATCTGTCATGCGCGTAAACTCTCCAAACTCTCTCTTGAGAAAGGCCTCGAACGGCTCGGATTTGTATGGTCGATTGCCGACAAACACCTCATTCTTGAGCTCAAAGAAGAGACCCTGGAGGTAGCGCAGCGACTTGCCTGCCAACACACGCGATGAATAGTTTGAACATCTGACATGACACCGCTTCATAGGAAATTTAAGTGAAATATCCAGAACTTTTGACAACTTAAGTAAATTAAGCTTTATACGTTAATTTTGATCCCTTAACCTTGTCTGTGTATTGCTGCAACACTATTGTGACATATTCGTAAGCAATAGACATAACTTGTTGCAAATTTAGCCCTCTTTCTAATGGGGAAGGAATTGTGAAAATTGGTTAGCATTTGACGAAGTTAGAGCCCTGAGTTTGGTGGCACGTTTTTTTTTGCTCACTGTCTATACTCAGTATACTCAGGGCTAGAACAATATGATACCAGTAAAGTCTGCCAACAGACCGTGCAGCAGGCCCAGTGCGAGAATGGCGCCGGTGCTCGTTCCAGCGATCCAATCAAAGCAATTCTTGATCGACTGACCCGTCACCTTCTCCACAGCCATCAGGGTCTGCATGAGCACCAGGCCGCGTATGCCGCCCCCATCCAGCGATAGGAGCTGCAACAACAAGGATCAATTGATTCAAAGTACCATTGAAGTGCCATTAAACTCACCATCGCTAGCAGTGATATTTTCATTATGATAATAATTCCAATTTCAATTCATAATTGCATTGAAAAATCAAAAAAAATAATTTAACTATCATTTTGGAATTTTATAAAAGTTGAGTCTCAAAAATATCACAAATCTTTCACAATCATCACAATTCATCAAATCTTTCAGTTTAAAAGAAACTGATTAAAATTGTGTTAAAAATCAGTTCATTAATTTGATTAATGAAATTTGGTCCTATTAGAACATCAATACCATATTTTCTCAAACAAGAAACTGCGCAAGTATTCTTCATTAACAAAAGAAGAGGAGACAACTAATAAGCCGCGTGTCGCTCACCCTATCGCCAGCTGGCCTGGTTTCTTTTCCCATGTCCAGCGGTGATGCGCCGGGTGCGCTTAATGAGTGAGTTGCAGCGGCAGCGATTGCGATGTCTGGCAACGACTGGCTCGCAGCCAGCTCTACGCACAGCAACAATTAGCATCAAACACACAAGTCTGCACGTACATCGCACATCGCGCATCTGCTATTCAAGCGCTTTAAAACTTACAGCGCATCATGAAGAGTTTCTCGTGGTCTCTACGCTCCTTTCTACACCATCTCAAAGCCTCTATATCCCAACAACTGCGTTCAGGCCAACTCGAGCACTGCTTTCGATATACTAATAAATATCCTTCTATCGTGCTCCCAAAAAAACAGTAAACAACAGTCATCATCATTTCTGTTGTTTTCGTCCGTTTTCCATGCTAGCACAGGTTGGACGCTTGAAGTTTCAGTAGTCAGAGCTGGAACCACAATACAAGCGGCTAAAAAAGATTACGCACGACTTCTGGAGCAGTAGTGAATGTTGAGTGGAATCATAGCGGGTTTTCCATCGTACTTTCCCTTTGCACTGCACCCATCCTTGCAGGGCAGTTTCTGACAAACACAACATAGCTAAATTCATTTAACCTAGTACTAGTGCTAGTTTAAATGGCTAGCTAAATCAGCTAAATAAACTCAATTTCTCATGATTACTATTAATTTGAATATACTACGAAATCAGACAGACAAGTAGCGTGACATGAACTATTACACACAGAACACACAGGTGACTCTTAGTAAACATAAGACAAAAAAAGCGTACTTTAATTGCAAATGTAACCTACGTTGGATGGTAGGTTCGTTGAAAAATTTTCAACGGCCATTGTCCCTTTCCTCACTGGCGGAAACTCAAGGACATCGGTGCAACGCCTCGCTCCGACTTGGTGTAGCGTGTACAAGATCACATCCCTGACAAGTACGTCACATAGAACACACATGTACTTCAGAAACTGCACAATATTCACCGGATTCAACTACATACAATATTCACCAGCTAAATCAGCTAACGTTTTTTTTTTCCTTTTTTATCCAGGTTTATTCTTTTATACAATGATTAAATCACAGGAGATATAAAATCATGCAAAACAACAAAGGACTAACCAAGGGAGAAACAAACGTCAGTGTATGAGGATGCACCCCTACTTAATCCTTAACAGATAGAAACTTGAGAACAAATGAAAATGACCCTGGCAAAAAAGAACTAAAACAAATAATGAAAATAGTATTTGCCATTCATTCTCATCAACATCAAAGAGAGTTATATTCTAGCATCGAACTGAAAGATTGTAAACAAAGCTGTAGTTGAACTATAAAGGCGCAGAAATGGCTGCTGGAGCTAGTTACATATTTTTTCCCGTCAGATTGGCAGCCTGATGTCGAGCCGTGTAACCCTCGGCATTGCCGTGATTCACATCCGCTCCAAACACAATCATCAGCTTGGCGAGGTCCAAGCTGTCAGCCTATGAACAACACTACACAATATTAGCATACACCAACAATTAAACACAATAAACATGCTTCATTAACTGCCGCACACTATGCATTTGCTGAAAGAAGGCAAAGTATGGCGATGCATCATGGAGGACCATTATCTCACAGACAACCGCGTACTGGCTAGGTGTTTAAGCTCTCCCATATTATTCAGTCTTGAACTGCCGCTGCTGCAAGAACGCGTGTTTTGTTTTTTGTAGTTTAGTTTTTTGCGTGTAGTACAAATGCAGTCCGATTCAGTGCAAGAGAGCCGGCACAGAATCGCACTCCCTTCTTTAGTCGCCTATTACAACTCGCCCGAGGAGCTCTGGGCTGTAAGCCAATTCTTTGTTCCCCGGCCTGCAGGCGGTAGAGACCTCAACGGCCATCTGGACGGTGCTGTTGCCGCCCATGCCAATGGCAGCGGCGCTGGCGCCCTTGATGATGAGTCCAAGCGCACAGTCGTAGCGCTGGCGGCGTATCATGATGTGCAGCGGCGTCTCGTCCGTCGCGCTGCGTGCCTCCATGTCCGCGCCACCCTCGCACAGCGCGTACACCGTCTGAACCACACCGCGCGTGTCACAGCACTTTCACACTCTGTACCACACCGCCACACATCAGAGCGCGTACACACTCTGCATCTCACTGCTGAAAATCACAGCGCGTGCAGTGCACATTCCTTATCATGGTAAATAGTTAAATCGATCATATATTATATCACATAAATATTTTATAGGCTTCATTGGATTTCAAGTCATTTTTCAAGTCCAAAATAACATCTATCCAGCTATCAATGATACGTTTCTCCATCAATATTATAAATTTATTTCATGCCAATATACGCCGTACGAAAGACAAAATAGCTTGTAACAGAAGTTTCCTCGCAATGACAAAGAACTAAAAACTTCTGACATGCCTCTCTCGTTTTCGCCCAGTGTAGAGGGGTTCCACCATACAAGTGATCGTTTTGATTCACTACAACGCACACAATAATATTGTAGCCAAACATCAAAGCGCTTCAAGACCGAGTGTACCAACAAAGAGTGTTTCGGTCCGGCTCAGCGCCTCAGGGTCCAGCACAGAAACACTCCGCTTTCTTTGTCACCCTTTACGATCCACACGGAGAGCTCTGGGATGCAAATCAATTAATTGTTCCCTGGCAAACATCTGAAAATTCATTACTTGACTTTCATACAACACCGATATACCGAACTATACATTAATATCATCGTATTAGATACAAAAATTTATTCAGATAATAAAGCGCGTAATAAACATATTATATTCGATAGCTATCATCGGGACAAATGGATGAATCTTTCAGCCATGAAGATATACTAATTACGTTGCTATTCTAAAATAGCAAATTAGAAACAAAATCAATTTTTAAGAAAAAATCAGGCGGAGGCGTCATCTATCAACATCCCATAAATAAAACGCAGTTAAATTGACAATAAAACAAACTCATTTACGATACGCGTTGTCTATTTATATTCGACATATTTATATATATATTATTATATATAAGCGAAGGGAGCTTTGACTAGAGGGCTGAGCAGGAAAGTGAAAAAGAGGATCGTGAAGGCGGCGGTTTGATCCGTGGCATTATACTGCGCTGAAACTTGGACACTCTAGAAGGAGGACATCGGAAGAATAGAAGCAATTGAAATGTGGGGATGGAGAAGAGTAGTTGAACGGAGAAGGTAACAAATGAGGAGGTATTGAGGAGAGTGGGGGAAACAAGGACTATGATCGAGATGATAGTCAGAAGAAAAACTGGATTGGACACGTAATGAGAGGAGAGGGTTTGTTGAGAGAGGTGATGGAGGGAAGAATGGAGGGTAAGAGAGGACCGGGAATGCCATGTATCGGAATGATAGACGACTTGCTTGAGAAGGAATCGTGTGTGCATATGAAGAGAAGGGCTGAAGATCGAATAAGGTGGAAGGTTTGGACACCAAAGACCTGCCATGTGACAGAGTACTGAAGAGAAAGAGAGTTGTCTATTTATATTGCTAGGCATTGAATAAACACTAGTCAGAGATGCGAATGATAAGCCAGCCTGCAAAATCACCATGTAATTTAATTGTAGATCAACAAAAATTATAAATGTTTAAAAATTAAAAAATTACTTGCCGACCTTGCTTAGAAGACCATCGCAACAGTTGCAGAATGCATCTAAAACAACAAAAAAGTTTACTAAGCAAAATGTTGCAGGAGATTTATGCAATGTGAATTGTTAAATGTGAAAAGCAATACATATGGCCAGCCACAGACACAGGAAGTATAGAGGTACTCTCTATATATAGCCACGCAATTTCACACCCATCACCAGAAGCAGATATGTACAGCAGTACGGTTTTCCATATTTAACCTCGTACTCCCACACTCATCACCAAGCGCAGACAAAATCGTACTTCCTGTCGGCGACCTTGACCGCGCAGTGGATAGAAAACTGTACTTTCTATATTATGTAGCCTCGCCCTCCCACACTCATCACCAGCCGCAGATCCAGTCACACCTTCCATATTTAACCTACACTCCTACACTCATCACTAGTCGCAGACAGAGTTGTACTTTCTATATATAGCCTAGACTCCCATATTCATATCACCAGCCTCAGCGATAGTGTCACTTTCTATATTTAAACTTGACCTTCCATATTTAACCTAGACTCCCACACTCATCACTAGTCGCAGACGAAGTTGTACTTTCTATATTTAGCCTCGACTCACACACTTATCACCAGCTGCAGATACAGAAGTACATTCTATATTTAGCCTCGCACTCCCACACTCATCACCAGCCGCAGATACAGCCATACTTTCTATATTTAAACTTGACTCCCACACTCATCACCAGATCAAACACACAAGTGTCGCTAGTTGCTAACCCCATGCAAAAACTCAGCTCCTGCAGTCTTGATCAGGGTGGGCAAAAACATGTAAACCTGTGTAAAAATATGGACATTAACAGATTACACGATAAAAAGGAGGTTAGTTAGTTATTTAAACTTGATTCCCACACTCATCACTTCCAGCTGCATCACGTACTTCTTGTCTGCAACCTTGACCGCGCAGTGGATCGGGAAGCGCGTGGAGGCAGTGCGGAGGGGATCGGCCCCCCAACGCAGCAGCTGCTCCACACAGTCGGCGGCGGCGCTCAAACAGGCGGCGTGCAGCGCGGTCTCACCCACCGCGCAGAACCCGTCAATCATCGACTTGTCCTTGGATGCTAGCATCTGCAAACAGAGTGGCAAGCATTTGTAACTGACATTTTGCTTAACAATAAGCTTCAGTGACCAACAGAAAATACAGGACCGCTATGCGTACTGAAATTCTTCAAGTTCTAGTCACTAACGTACATGGATAAGGGCTGGACTGGCCGCCTTGACGGCATAGTGAAAGACGTTTTGTCCACTGCGGTCGACAATGTCGAGCTTTGCGCCGCGAATGATGAGCTCCTTGACACAGTCGGCATCACCAGACTCTAGCGCCACCATGACCGGCGTCACGCCCAACACTTCGTCCACCAGATTGATCTCTCTGACAACAGAAACCCACTCACTGATAATGGCTACAGATAAATATGAATCTTTTATAAACTCTAATACTTGTTTTCTCAACTTAAATGCGCACTTAAAAAACACATTTTGTATTCTACCGTACCAATAGGAGGATACAGGGAAATAGAACAATCATCGCATACATTGAAGATACTGCAGAGTGCAGAATACATACATCTACAGAGCATTTTACTTTAAACCATTCAACAATTCGCTTAGCCAGAGTCTGCCGAAAAGTAGACTCTGAATTTCAGGAAATCTACATGAATAAACTTTAATAAAGCTACAAAATTTGCCATACGAATTGGTCAGAACTCAGAATGGAGAATTACAATGGCATGGATCAATTCGTTAGATGCAAAACAGAACTAAGGTCCGACTCCAAAGATTTTCCTCCGTTCCTACCTTCACTTCCACCTCGAGAAACTGCACTGGGGTCAAAAGCTGTCATTCGAAAACAGTTTTGTCTAAGCTGATTTTGTGACATGTCACAAATTTAAAGGTAAATAATTCTACATGCAATTTTTGAAGCAACAATAATTCATGTCGAGATCAACGCGTCTCGATCAATTTGTGATAAATTGTAAGGCAATATTCTGCTACTCGGCCGAGGTAGGAGTGGAGGTAGAAACAGAGGAACGTCTCCACAATTGGCCTTAAGTGCACAACGCAAACGCATCAGAGCAACGCAAGCAGAAGATCCCTCTCATCACTGACCCGAGAATGTCCTTGTTGGCAAGCACCTCGCACATCTTCATCTTGGCCGCAATGTGCGCGCAGCTCCAGGTTGGGTGCTCCAGGAGAATGTCGGAAAAGAGCTGGAGCGTGGCCTTGTCCATCAGCCTGCTGCCGCTGCTGTGCGCGAGCAGCTGGAGCTTGTAGCTGAACAGCGTAAACGCCTCCTGTGCCTCTACACTCTCCGCTATGCCCTGGAACATACTGACACACAAACGCGCTGTGCTTTCTCACGCAATGGCTGAATTAATTCTCTATTTATCTAACACACTCAGGCGTATAGTACCAAACAAACATTATTTTGATTTGTCATCAAACTCAAATATAATCGGCTTATAGACTGCAGTGTATAGACTGATATGATACCGGCATAGAACGATAAATTCAGTAGACTGTAGTCTATAACTCGGCGTAACGATTTCACTGCAGTTTTAAAATAAAATTTTATCAATCAATAGATAAAATATTACAAAAGAACTTCCAAAGACTCAATGACTTGTGTTAGCGATAAAAGCTTACGTAAAAGCCTTGGCCGCTGGAAACTGAAGGACAGCTACATGTCCATTCGCATCTTTGTACAGGGTGAAGCGATCTTCTTGCATCACCATCGTGTATCTAAGAAATAAATTATGAAATATGCAACATAGGAAAGTACGTCCCGTGTGCAATACGCTGCATGCAATAATATTACATACGGCAGTCCCTCAATAGAGCGATATACCGTAATGTAACAATTTAATATCAATGCCAGAACTTGTCATTATATGTATAGCTCACACGAAGAAATTACACCGAAAACATACTAATGAGACACTTTCGTATCACACTATATTCACATACTGGAACTTTTATATTCAAATAAAATTCGAACATCATTTAAGAACGGTTTGTCATTCTGAGATTGCAAAATTTACTTGGCTATTTGTCCGACGTCTATTTCCTGCACGGAATACACGGTCGATGCGCTCGGCTGCATGCGTCGGACCAGTCCCGACACCGCCTGATTCACTAGTCGGTTGAGGAACGACATTATCAAGCTACAAAATTTAATTCATTTATAAATCTGTGGTTTAAAAGTACTGTCGCTTGAGATTATAAGCATAAATCCGCCATTAGGATCGGTTGAGTAAAAATGTGGGCCTTGAGTCTAATTTTATAATTAAGTTTATTTATAATTTTAATGCAGAAAATGATAAAACAAAGTCTAGTGAAAGATAAAACGACAGCCAACGACAACGACCCTAAAACGACAGCCATACGCCAATCAGCGCCAACGCACAATTTATACGCTTATAGAACTGGTTATGGATCAGCCACAGGATATCAGCAAGTAAACTCACTGAAGTACGCCAAAGTACGCCTAAGTAGGCTACAGGGCTGAAAGCCGGTTCAGTATTGAAGCTGAAGTCAATGTAAAAATTGAATGTAAGATTTAGTACTGATTTTAAAGTTAAAGTCAAGATTCAGTATTGACGTTTAAATCAAGATTCAGTAGTGAAGTCAACAACGACTTACTTGACTTTAACTGAATTTTGCCTTCAAGTTGAACTATAATACTGAATCTTAGCTTCAACGTAAATAATGAATATTGACTTCAACTTCAATACTGAATGTAGAATCTTGACTTCAACTTCAATCAATTATCTTAACTTCCACTAAAACTTCATTACTGAATCTTGACCATAACTTGACCTTCAACACTGAATGTTGATTTCAAAATCCATACAAAATTTTGCCAAATTTCAACTTCAATACTAAATCTTCACCAACTATAGCTTCAATGCTGAATCTTGACTTCAATTTCAAAATGTAGTCTGATATTGTTGTTTGACGTCGTGTCTTGTGGGACTGCTCGCACGCCAGCCTAATTTCAGCGTACTTCGGCGTCCAATCCTGTACTTCGGCGTACTTTGATGAGTTTGTGGAATCTTTAGATTTTGAGTTTTGCTTAATTCTGTTCCATTCGCTAGGATGCGTGAACGTGAATTTTAAACAATTTTGATGAATTTTCACTTTTTCAGTTTTCAAATTTCATTTTACCATTCAAGACTGAAGTGAGAAATTAGGCGTGACTCAACATCTAATTGAGTGAAAACAAAGAATTTGGTTGATTTGTCGCCACTACTAGGCCTACCTCTGGGTGCTCGTCGGGACGTTGGTCGTCCAGCGCAACCGTGGATCAAGCCCCGCCTTGGATTGTACGTTTAATTACTGTATTCACTGTATTCCCGTCAGAACCCTTCGCCCCACTCTGACGGCAGCCGCCCACGTTGATCCCTCCACCCCCACGTCAACGGCTCAGCAGAGGAAAAAAGCGATGCATCACTTCTTTAAATCCCCCGACATATAACTGGATTCTCAGCCACCTGGAAAACCTTGAAAAAACCTAGAATTCTCCTGACCTGGAAAGGCCTGGAATTTCAGTTAAACACCTGGAATACTTTTAAACCTCATTTTCACGCCCTTCTTTTCATGTCGCGAATTGCAACTCGTGCACGAAACAGAAAAGGGGGCATAATAAAACCTTATAATTCTGAATTTCAGTAAATTACTTCCATTGGTCTGTTATAATAATAATTGAGGGTGGTTCTGAGCACAATTGAGTGTAATGCTTTTGGCTTTTGAAATTTACTTAGCGATTACTGTACAATGCAGAAAAATACTACGTTTAATCGCCCCACAAATCACCCGAAAAATCTGAATTCTATGAAAACGCCGGGAAAGTTACCTGAAAAATGAGCAAAATTTAATCTGGAAAACCTTGAAAAAGCCTGAAATTTTATGTGGGGTAGATGCTGAGAACCCTGTATAATCGATAGCTAGAGCTTACCTTGGAGGCATATGTCCCTAATTCTGACAATTATTAACGAAGAGCAAAAATTTCAGTCCGAATCTAATTAACTCTGTAATATTTACAACCTTGAATTACATCTTAAAGCTTGAATTTTTCTCGCAATATGCAACTAAACTTCTCTCTTCAGATTTATCCAAGTAACTATTCAAAAATAATTGCTTTCATTCAATTTGAACCATAATCCAGCTGTCTTCTTATTTTAGTTTCTCCTTATAGCTACAGCTTAATTTATCTTATCAACTTATTTATATTTACAAATTAATTTATCCTCAATTACAATCTTTCCCTTTACGATTCTAACATTCGAATTGCCAGTCTCCTTAAGTCTGCGCACTTCTACTTTCAGCTTCCTGTTTTCTTCCGGTTGCTTTGTAGTCAAGTCGGGCACAACGTAGACTCTTTCCATACATTGAATGCTTCTTAATGTTTTCGCTCTGTCTATCACTCTTCTCTTGTCAGCCAAATCATTCAGCTTGACCCCGATTGATCTAACTTTGTCTCCTTTCTTACCTATCCTTCCCATAACCTCATACCCCACCTTCACCTCTTTCAACAATGCATCCAACACCTTTTTAACCTCATTTCTATCCTGTTCTTCACCCCCTCATCAATTCTCATCTAGAACGCGTTCAATCGCCTCTTCTCTCTCTCCAGTACTTCCTTCATCTTCATCTCTCGCTCCCTTGCTCTGCGCTCTGCTGCTCAGTTCCGCGGCTTCTTTCTCCTTCTCGCTTTCTATATTTTCCACAAATGTTTTCTGTACTTCTTCATCCGAGTCATTTTTCACCACGCCTTTTCTCTTGATTTGTTCTATCTCCTTCTTAACCTCTGCTCTTTTTGAATCGCCCTCTACAATCACCTCGTCGACACTTTTCTTCGTATTCTGAAGCTCCGCCGTCATGTCCTCAAACGGCTTCTTATACATCTCATCCTTTTTCGGCTCGTCCCCTTCACCACGCTTCATGGTTTGCAACGCCCTCTTCATTTCCTCGATTTCTTTTTTAAGCTCATGAACTTCCCTTCTCAGGTTCTATCATTCTTCTCCTGTTCAAGTTCACTCACCTTCTTCTGCAGAGACTTTATCTCACTCGTCGAGTTTCTCATCTTTGGTTCATATTTTCTGCGGAACCAATGAAACTAAAAATTTTTATTAATTTAACTTAAATTAATTAAATTTAATTGTTCATTTAATCACTACTCTTACCGCTCATTTAATTACTGGTCATTTAATTGCGATTTATTTTGTTATTGTGCCCCCGTGTAGACAGTTACAGTTGGCGGTGCAATTGACTTGCTGTGATACTGTATCATTCGAGTTGTGATAGTTGTGATGCCCAGGTTTCTGAGCTTGTAGACAGGGAAGCAAGGAATTGGTTTGCAGCCCAGAGCTCCCTCGACGAGTCCTTGAAGGCGACTAAAGAAGGGAGAGCGGTTCAGTGCGGACTCTCTTGCGCGGAACGGGACAGTGATGGTCTTGCGCTACACACGGTCCCTAAACTGCATAAAACAATATAGATCAACGTTTTTACGAGCGCTTGTAATTTATTATCGGTAGGATAATAAAAAATTAAAGAAATTAAAATCGTATTGATAT
The DNA here is from genome assembly GCA_034695025.1 of Chamaedrilus cognettii. Lineage (NCBI taxonomy): Eukaryota > Metazoa > Annelida > Clitellata > Enchytraeida > Enchytraeidae > Chamaedrilus > Chamaedrilus cognettii. The sequence goes on along the minus strand of JAQIWG010000125.1, from coordinate 30,274 downwards.
TAAATAGTGCTGTATAACAGTGTTTTTGGCAAAAATATCTGCATGAAAAAAAATCTGCACGAGTTTAGTGAAGGCTTCAGCATAAATATACTAAATTTATGTAAAGCTCGTATTTAGATATCATAGTACTGTAGAATATGAAATTTTTGCTGCATGTCATTTTGGCGGCTTTGGCTCTAAGAAATTTTACTGCGCTTAATTTTTGCGTTTTTGAGGACTGCCCATTATAATAGCTTCTGCGGCTTTATTTTACTGCATGTAAATTTTGCGAGTTTTTTTGATTCCTGAAATTTGCGACAATGACATGCACGCGAAAATTTAATGTTTTATAGTGTTTAATAGTGTAGCGAGTACGTTAGATACCCTCCACCCTATTGATACCTTTCTATATGGATCAGGAATTCAGGACTGATTGTTGGTTTAATAGTGTATATAATTATATTTAAGTTCAGTGCTCCTGAAGCGTGTTTTTCTTCATATGCGCATAACATGAGTCGATCGTTGATCACAGGAGCAGATCACAGAGTCAGCACATATTTGAACAAACAATGCTGAAGCTGGCCGTTGCAAATTTTCACGGGTCTAAGCTTTTCTTTTGTCGTAACTCGAGGCTTTTGTTTTTTTCTGTTCAGTCCGAACTGAACAGAACTCCACGACAGTCAATGTGTTTGGATTCGCCATCAAGTGCTGAGTTTCACATTTAACCCGTAGTTGGATTTTTAGTTAAATGCATTAACAAGATGGCTCTGTTTTGAAGCGTTTTTTGTCATTTTGCATCACTATCATGCATCAAAACCAATGAGGTATTAACAGTGACTAGTAGCACAACTTGTCATTAGTTTCCACTTCTTAGGCTTATGTAATTATAGCCTGTGTGTGTATGATACTGACAGTGCTCAGTAGTAATACAGATTTTCACATTGTGGAAATGCCATTCCTGAAACAGGAAGTACATAGGGCTCATGCGTGAGTCATGTATAAATATAATTGTTCTGCTTCTCAGTGCAGTATTTTACACCCAGTACTTTTTGTAACAAACCTGTATAATGTATATATAGCGACGATGATCAAATAGATATAATGTACAGTTTTTTTAATGATATATGCTTACAAACTAAATGAAATTTTAATTATACAAAATTGATCAATACAATGTATCAAACTAATACAAAAATGTTTATGTTTTAATAGTATTATATTGACAGATTTCAGTGTAGCCTACAGGTAGATATACTGTCTGCTAAATCGTATGCATATTTACAAAATTCAATAACAAATTAATCTTGAGATCGTGAAAAATTTAACAAAGACAAAAAAAAATAATGAAACTCAATTTTTTTAAATCATGCACAAAATCGTTCATATGCGCTTAGGCAGCAAATAAGCTTCAGGCTGATTGGTTCACTTATTTATTATAAATTCCAGATTTATTGAAGTCACAGAGAAAAAATGTTTGCTTTGTGAAAAAGCCAGAGTTATTCAGAATTCAAATTGTTTTTGCGTTGACATGGTTTTAGTTGGCTTTCAGAAGCATTGAATAAATGAGGTGCTAATTATTGATTATTATTCTGAGTCCGTTTTCATTACCAACCACTTGGCAAGCAACTCAAATAATTGGTTCTCTGACGAGTTAAGTACTCACGAATTAATAAATTATAATTAAAAAAATTATTTAGGCCTATCCTCTAATCTGTATTTCAAGCTTTTAGCTGTTGAATATTTAGGCAACTTTTATTTAAGGGCTCTATTTTAATAACTGATCAGGGACTTCTGTAATTCTGGAGATGTACGATACCGTTGATACTAGATAAACTGAGAACATTTTCTGTGGCGACGCACCATTCTCTGGTGATTGATCAGTTGCAAGTTGTGACCTAGATCTGGTTGAATCCAAGCGGTGAAGTTGGTTTAATCAAGTTTATTCCTGGATGGATAATTTGTATACAAAAATACTGCAATCTCGTTTTTTTCTGCTTTTTGTTATCATCCTGCTGAGTATGGCTGAGTTAGCTTAACGCATTTGGTGTTACAGGCTGTCGGCAGAGAGATATTAAATCAGTTGCAATCTTTGCAATGTTAATTATAGAAGTTTCAAGTGATTAATGGTTCAGATTAAGCTGCGACCTAGAAAATAGTTACGGTTTGATATGAAGCGCAAGACCTGCCTACATGACCTGTAATACTATTTCTGGCCTTGTTGGAACTTTGCTTTAGGTGGCCTGCTAGGTTTGCATCGCTTTGAGGTCTGGTATTTAGAATGCGTCGAGTGCTATCTCTCGCCTTGGCCCATAGGGCTATCGCTGGCGGTCTGTTAGTACCTTCAAGGCTGTTGTGTTGCAGTACTTAACTGTTTAGGAACTCTCATGTTTTTTCTGGTGTTTTGTACACTACGCTCTGTACTTAACTGTCAACTGTTTTGCACCCAATGAATTGAATTGCTCAAGTGCTGTGAAGTGTGGACTGTTAAGGTATTCCATATTCTCCGTTGGTGAGAACCAGTAACAAACGGATATTTTTAGAACGATTTAAAAAATAGCTCGATAGTGAATAACTGAACATTTCTGGCAGGTATTTAATTTAATCTTGCGCTTTCTTCAGAGCGTATGGATCATCTGAAAATGACATTACAAACAATCATGGTTGCCAAAAATTGCAGAGGTCCTGTTACTGTTAGCAAATCTATATAGTATATGCACGATGATATTCTTCATATTCTTCAACGGTTGTGTGCATCGTCTTTCAGTGTTATTTAAAAACAACTGTGTAGTATGATTCCTAGTTTTGCATTCCGATTGTGAGTTTAAATAACACTGCTCTGTCCTGATGGAGAATCATAATCTACGGGGTGCTCATTTTCTCTCTCACCATGATCTGTTTTTTGAATTCAATGGCAAAAGCGTCAAATGGCGATTCTTTATTGAACCTTTGTCCTTAGAAGTTCAATTGCAACTTGTTTTATGGCGATGAACGGCTATAAATTAAATATGTTCCGGCTCATCAGATGGGACAGCTGACTGATAGATAGACTTCCCGGTACTGACTTTAGACCTACCGATAGGACAGATTTGACAAAAAAAGTAAAGCCTGGAAAAAAATTATTTTGGTAAATTTTTGGGTCTATTTGTTTGCTGAATTTTTTGGCGAAAAAAACAACTCAAAACAGGCACTACTGTTAGGCCTTAACAACCAACTTGTGTGGCACATGTTTCCTGTTCTCTGCCGCAGTCCAATGCCGCAGCGCTCGATGTCGGACGCCGGTGAGGAGGAGGAGGGGGGGTTGCAGCAGGGGCGCGGAGGGGGGTCACAGCAGGGGCGGCAGGGACGCGGAGGGGGCAGGACGAGGCAGCGACAGGTGTTTATCCGGCTAGAGCCCTTCGCGCACCAGGTAGGGGGGCACGTGAGCATGCTGCGCTTCAACGACTCGACCGTCTGCAAGCCCCTGATACCACGCGAACACAACTTCTATGAGAGTATGCCGCCCGTCATGGCGGAGTTCACGCCAGAGTACCGAGGTTAGTTTGTGTCAGGGCTGACTGAGGTTTTATTAATATATAATAATAATTAGGCCAGTTTTTAATTCATTTGGCTTCCAATGAGCGCGTTATCGGGCAGGAACAAACGATGAATTGAATCGGGATCAGATATGTACATTTGATCAAACAATGAGTGTATTGTTGTTGGGGCGTGTCTCATGGTTAAATTTGAGTAGATACTTGCCGTGTTCGTATTTACTTTAGCGCCGTGAGTACAATGAAGATGGTTAATGAAGTTCTATCTAAGTACAGTGTATGTATATACTATGTGCACTTGTGCAGGATTTAACCTACAGCAAATGTGCAGTAAGAATGCGGGTAGAATATATCGTAATAGTTCTAATCATTCAAGGTCGTCATCATTATCATTACTCACTGTTGCTTCTGACATGTAACTTAAATTGTGATGAACTTTTTTAAATTCTATACATGTTGACAATGCAATTCTTAACTTCAGTGGGCTACAAGCCTAATTTTGTGTCTTCACCGTTAACAAAAAAACCTTGTTCTAACAAAATGTCTTTACCGTTATTGGATCACTTTACAGGATAATAGCCCATACGTGTTAATTATATACATGTGGTATGCAATTGAAAATTTGTATTCATAATCCAGAACAAGTATCTTTGCTATAAATATTTCAGCTTTTTCTGAAATTGTTGTGTGTGAGCTCTACACTGCAGGATTGCAGTGCTTGTTTTCTCTTGGTTACTAACTAGTTCGAGCTGTGCGACTGATCTTACCGTGTGACTGCGATTCTAGTTGTGTCACTGTGTTCAGGTGTCATCACAGTCAAGTACCAGCGCGAGTCCAACGGTACCATCACGCCCGTCGTTGACCCCTCGGCCGTCCCGTGGAAGTTCCCGCGCCCCGCGCCACCCCCGACCTACGGCGCGGTTGGTCACGCCGCTGCCGAGTCCTGTCGGTCCCGTGACTCCTGCGACCCCTCCAAGGCCTGCTGCTCATGGTCAAGGTCAGCTAACAATGATGGATGGGAATGTTTGTTGTTTGATTTGTATACTTTTTGTCAAATTTTGATGATAGATTTAGGCATTGACTTTATCTCGTTCCCTCTTTGCTGTCAAATATATAATATGATGCTTATGACTCTGCTGATTATCTGATGATTGGTGGTTAGCAAAGTTTTATGTTAGCGGTACTCCTACATAACTTTAATTAAGACTAGCTTGTGTCAGCCTATGGCACATTGTAAGCAATTTTCATCACAAAAATGGCCCTTGTGTGCTGCTGTACCGTAAAGCAACAAACAGTTAATTGTATGATACATTAAATCACTTGAAACACATTAATACATTAATAATTACGCACTCTATGACGTCCTCTAGATTCAGGGTTTAGCGTGCGTTACGTGCATATGTTATCAATCACTGCGTGTGTTTCAGAACCGCACCCGATGTGCAGACCGGTGCGCCGGTCGGTGCACCGGTGCGCGCATCAGTGCGCAGCGATCAGCCGGTGCACAAGTGCGACAAACTCCTGCACGACACCGGAGACGACAGTATCCTTGACTTTGCTAGCTGTTCCGTTGTAATGAGTCAATCTATGTGTTTGTAGTTTGTATGTGGAAGGCATTGAAGGTTTTTTTTATTTTTTGGTAGTTGACTATATTTAGCATATATCTGATTGAAATGTTAGATTGCTGTATCTGATGCGGATTTGTTTGAAATTTTCAGATTGATTCTCAAATGTACCTCTATTTTATCATGAAGGCTGCACATTATCACAAAGTAACGAAATGTAAATCAGTGAGGGTGGGCACAAATATAAACTGTGCAAGCAGTCAGAGCAAGCAGAATTGACGCCAAAACTGATCTCTAGCTTATTCATGCAATTAAACTAAACGCTTGCTCCAATGCTGCTCCCGTTGTGCCTTCGTCGGGTCAGGGCACGTTGTTTGACGAAAGTTTCTGGTGTAAAAATTTCTGCTTACATCGCTACTGCTAGAATTACTTATAGAAAATTACGATAGAAACTTTCGTGGTAGAATTCTCCTGAGGTATGACCTTGACCCTCGCCGCGCTGTCAGAGTTCCTGTTGCTGGAGAACCTCGCGTGGGGCATGCGGCGCCCATGCGTCCTTGATCTCAAGATGGGCACACGCCAGCACGGGGACGACGCGAGCGAGACCAAGCGCCAGGGGCACATGAAGAAGTGCGAGGACTCCACATCCTGCTCGCTCGGCCTGCGCATCTGCGGCATGCAGGTCTGCGTCCTTGAACTTAGGCCTGTGCATCTGTGGCATGCAGGTCAGTGACCTTGACCTTATACCTGCGTGTCTGCGGCACGCAGGTCTGCTTATTGGATCTTACTCGTCCAACCTGCACGTCTGTGGCATGCAGGTCTGCGACCTTGACCTTAGGCCTGCGCGTCTGTGGCATGCAGGTCTGCGACGTTGAGCTTACTCGTATAGTTTGCGCATCTGTGGCTTGCAGGTCTGCGACCTTGAACTTTAGGCCTACCCCCCTACCCCCGACTGATCAGAAATATAGCATAACAAATGATAACCTTATATGCAAGACTTTGTAAGCAAGTAATGTGTGTCGCAGGTATAAAAGTTTCATATCGACAGCTGCATCTATCAGTTCAAATATTTTGTGTCACAGGTGTACCAGTGTCACACCGACAGCTACGTCTATCAGTCCAAGTACCAGGGTCGCCGGCTCACCGCCGACGGCGTGCGTTTGACCTTGACCCAGTTCCTGCATGACGGACGACGTCTGCGGCGTGAACTCATCCAACCAATCGTGGAGCGCCTGAGCAAGCTGAACGCGGTCCTGCTGGCGCAGAATTCGTTCCGCTTCTACTCGAGCTCGCTGCTTGTCATGTACGACGGGGGGGTATGCGCGGGGGGCGAGGGGGAGCTCACGGAGGGGCGAGGGGTGAGCGAGGGAGGGAACGACGTGGACGAGGCCGCCGCTAGGCTGCGTAGATCGTCGTCCGACGACGACGAGGAATCTCGGCTTGAGTCGCTCAAGAACGGGCACGATGATGGCGCAGCGAGCGAGGCATTGACGCCACCGTGGCACGCTGAAGTTGAGCTGAACGGGGGCGACGACTCCGCCGACACTCACTGCGATGATGACTCGCCGTCCTGCGACCTCGCCGGCGCACCCTTTGGGGTTGGGATTGACCCCTTGGGGGGTGGTTTGGACCCCTTGGGGGGTAGGATCGACCCCCTGGGGGCAGGGGTCGCCGCCGCTGCCCATGAGGCGGAGCTGGAGCGAATGCTGCGCTCGCATTTGGACCTTACGGATGAACGTCGCGCCGGCGCCACATGGCGCTCCTCATTCACTGGCCTGGAGGACGTGACCGACGCCACTGGTGGCACCGGTGGCGCCGGGGCCAAGGCGCGGCCGGCTCGACGAACAGTCGACGTGCGCATGATTGACTTTGCGCACGCAACGCATCAGGGGTTTCTGTGCGATGCGACCGTGCACAGGGGGCCGGACAGTGGGTATCTGCTGGGTCTGAGCAACCTTATCCAGCTGTTTGAGGATCTCTGAGGCCACTTGGACAAGCCGATGGCTCTATTCACCGGCGCTGATAGAATTGTAGAGGACCAGTTGTTCATTCGAATGTTATTTGAATTGTAGAGTATTAGATCTAAGTTAGATCCGCCAATAATAGGGAGTTGCAATCGGATCTGAAATCTAATTTATGTGATCGGATAGGGTCGTTACGTCTTTTTCTTTGGTGACTGTTTAATGCCAAATAGCTATTGATTGAGCAACTGGCCCTAGGCAATACTTGGTATTGATAGAAAACAGCCACGGCTTGATAATTTGAGATAATGACGAGAGGTCCAGGCAGTCGCTGTATGGCCAAGGGCTCATCAGGCTGTTGACTGTTCAGCACTAGATTGGTTACAACTTACAAGTGTTACTTGCTGAACGTTTTTATGCGCTGATGAATTCAGCCATGAGAGCTCTGCAGATTGCTTTTTAAAATAGAGTTTCGATGCGCAATAAGATAGGAAATTTTTTATGCATTTGCTATCTAGTTGGCCGTATGACTTCTGACTAGGGGTTTATTCTGTCTAATTTTGTCATTGCTATTGGATATATTGCATTTGTTGACTACAAATAGATGGGTCGTCCATCGCCTTTTGCTGGCTGGATGTGTGTTTCTAAAGAATTGCTTCTGTTATAGATTCTGTGGAAGCGCAAATTTGAGAAATTTCTAGCTTGAATTTGAAGCTTCTCTTCTATGCAGCATTTAACTGTATTTTTTTTCCAGTGAATGCCAGTTAGGAATGCCAGTTAGAATGCCAGTTATGAGGTTATGATGTCACATAAAAAAAATTGAAGATTAATACATACGTTTTGCTCAGATAATAATGTTCATAACAGTTGATGGATGACATTGGCATATCAGGTTAATATTTGTACTATCCTACGTGTTTTATGGTTCGAGGATCATTTAGGGAGGCAATGACGACCAGACTAAGTCCTCAAGATTAGTGATAGATAACCAGGGCCAGGCGGGACGGGTTGTGGTGTTATTGACTGTTACACTATTGCTTGTCAGCATATTTCTACTGCATAACTCTTTGTTGGGAGTTCTTACAGCTCACAAAACATTGTATGAGTTGCTTTGACTTTATTGACTAAAGTGCTTCATTGAACGTTGAATGAAAGGGTGCTTTACTCATGATCCTTAGCTAGTTCAGATGTGCTGTAGATCTCACATCATCTTAGATTACCGATAGATATTTATTTTGTATTGCGTCCGGTGTTATTGTAAGAGTTCCAGTAATTCTTTCGTGACTTTGTGATGCATGAGTCATTTGTCTTAAATGTAATATTGCCATCACGGTACGGTATGCAGTGATGAGTGAATATAAGTTTTGGTAAGTATTAACACTGGTTAGGTAACAGTGGTTAGGTAGTCTTTGGTTAGGTAGTCCTTGATTAAATAAGAAAAATTTGTTAATTCGTTGATTTTTCCAAATACAAATCTATGAAATTTAAGATGCTGGAGTTAATATCATATTAATATTATCTATGGTACTTATTTGTTCTTCAGCCTATATTCCTGACAAGTAACCCAAAGCGCAAATTTGAGTTTGGTTTTTCATGTTATCAATTTGTGAGTTTTATTTGCTCGACTATTTGTTAGTTAATCAAGTTTTGAATTATTTTCTTTGCTCATTTTTTTTGTTCCATTGGTGATGATTAGGAAGCTGAATGTTAGCACTTTGTTGATATATATTTTTGTTAGCCTATATTCATTGATTCTCCCATAATGACTTCAAAATAATTTGGTTCCATTAGCATAGAAGAATATACAACTTTATTTAAATTATGCCAAATAAAATTTATTTTAATTTGGATTGTGGATGATTCGCAGATGAATTGGGCTAGAAACAAGTTAGATTTAGATGAAAGTTTATTTAGGTTAATTTCATTTAGTGAGAACAGCCTATACTTGTCATTGTAAGCTGAAGCCAAGTAGACTACTCTCTATCTGGATCAGAACATCGATAGCTCCTCGCATCTCAAGCTTCTCATTGGTTAAATTGTTTAAACAAACAGTGCTCTTACTTATTTTAAAATTCTTTGTCTAGCTACTAGATACTCTGACAGTTTGTATTTGTATGTATATTGTGTAATTAACTGATCGTTGTCGGTGTTCCATATTTTCCTACTGCGTCATATTTCTCTTGCCTTCTTTCTTGCGACCATCGTGGATCACTGGACCCGCAGTCAAGTCTCGACCATCATGCTGTCAGTTGGGTTTAATGATATTTTAATTCGAATGGCGTGCCGCTGCAACAGAATCTATATTGTCTGTAGTATTCTGATGTGTGTACAGGCTACTGCTATGTACGTTGTTCTCAGCAGAGTTAAAAAAAATTCCGCAGAATAATGTTAATAGTAATTAGAAATTTGCAGACTAGAATTTGTCTGATCAGAAATTTGTATTTGATGTTACCGTACTGGTTTTTATCCTTTATAAAATCTATCGCAAGGTTTGCTTTCTTGAATGTTTAAAGTATATAATATATAACATTTAAATGCGATTTTTCTAAACCATGAATATAGAAAATAATAATTAGCAGTGAGTATAAATATGGACTCGATTTTGAAAATTAAATTGTTTAATTCAATTCAAGTGTACTCAAGTAGGAATAGAATCCGAATTCAGATGCTTACACTTTGAAGTTAATGTTAAGCTTCTGTGGTCGTCTGTGTTGTGTAAGCTGTTGTGTGTAAGGGCAGCTGAATTCGGGCATACAATGTTGTTCTGTGTCATGCTCATGCTATAATTTTTACTGTAAAACATGAAATTTTCGCGTGCATAACAGGCACGTGATTCGATTGGCAAATTTTGCAAATCGGGCAAACTTGCTAAAATTACACGCAGCGAAAATAAAGCTGCATAACCTGTTATAATGGGCCGTCCTCAAAAATGCAAGAACATAGTGCAGCTAAATTTCTGAGAGGCAAAATTTCAAAAATAACATGCAGCAAAATTTCACGTTTTTACAGTATAACGACGTAATAATTCGCACTTTCTTAGTGAATGCAATATTGTTATTTAAGTTACATGTTCTTTTGCTGCAATTCACTTTTTCTGTTTGTACAACTGAAGCGCTACGTCTTATGTTCTCACAACATTTTAATTTATTTTGTATTTTTGTTGCTGCTAGGCAAATATTAATTGTTTTGTAATGACAATAATAGTTTCGTGTAATGTTGTGTTCCAGTTGATATCCGATTGGCTTAGTTTTTGTTTACTTTGTGATATGCAGTTTATCGTACGGACGCGTTTTAATTTATCTGCAGCTTATTCTTAGGTAAGCTGGTTGCTTATTCCAGACTGCGCACTAAGCCGAACACTTTTTGTCTAGATTGTTTCAGTTTTTATCTGTGGTCCAAACAATCTCATGATTTAGATAAATTTGTTTAATTAAAACCGAACGTTTGAGCATTAATTTCGTGTTCTGTTGTTAATGTTCTACGAGGGTTTATTTTTGCAACATTATTCGCTCATTTCTAGTCTGAAATATCTTGAGAGTCGATCCAAATACGCCAAATGAATATGCGCACAAATCAATGTGTTAGTTATACGGTACTCAACCGGTTGTAATTCTTCATGGATTGCGCTGCACAAAATTAGTGAAAAACTTCTTGAGATTTTTGGATTAGAAAAATTCTTCATTAGAAATTTTTGATTAGAAAAATTTATTGTAATAAGACAAATAGAGAATCAAGAAACAAAGGATCGTAAAATATTTTCTTGTTGACGATAAGTAGGCATTGAAACATCTACGAGGCTCTAGGATGATAAATATGCAATAAAATGTTATGTACAATCTTAGTGACTAGATTGACTCATCTGACGTAATACAAAATATTAGAGTATAACAATAATTATACAAAGTATTCATAAAAGCAATCAAAAGTAACAAATAATGTGAACAAGAACATTGCAATTAATGTGTATACAATGAACAAGCTAGCAAGCGACTAGTTCATAAATGCACATCAAAACAGAACAGTAACACAAACTTAAAATATTTGGCGTGAAATATCGATGCGTAAATAAATTATCTTGCAATTAGTTTAGTTTTAATACGATGTTATAATCGGTTTTTAAATAAGCTGCAAAAGACCAATAACCAACAGACCACGGTTTTTCCTTTTATAATTAATTATTTAAAGTGACAATTGAACGAGTAAATTGAATTTGTATAATTAGAACTAATATGAAACGTGCACAAAATTAATGCAGAAAATGCCATGAAGCTATGTTCCTATTAAATGCAGTACAGACTGTCCAGTAGGGAAAGGTACCATAGTTTAAAAAAAAAAAAAAAAAGTAAACTTAAATCTTTAAATCCCACTACTTGTGCTGAATTGAATTTATGATACAGGCCTAGGCCTACTGTAAGACATGAAATTTTCGCGTGCGTGTCATTTTGGCAAATTTATAAAATTGATAAAACTCGTAAAAATTACAAGCGCAAAAATTTCGCTGCAGAAATAATACTAATGCACAGTCCTCAAAAAACTAGATAATTAAGCCGCGCAAAACTTTCAGAGGCAAAACCGCAAAAATAAAATATTTCGAAATAAAATTTCGAGCTTGAAAGTAAACCAATTTTCCTGTTTTGTATGAACATTAATGTGCTGCGTCTTAACACTAAGAATTATTAACACAAATCTACAACAAAAGCTGTTAAGACATTGGACTACTTTCTATAAGGCTAGTTGATCATCGTGATCAAGTTGCATCAAGATTTTGCTGAACAATAGCATGTTCCATATAGTATGTTACTAAAAGCTATCGGCTAAAGAAGAACATCCAATAAGCAAGCGAAGAACAAGGTCAGTTCAATGTGTGACAGATAACAGCACAGTGATCGACAGGACGAGGCGATTATAACGACTAGAAGCGAACCAATAGCAACAGTTACTTTACTACACTAATCGCTCATTTAATATTAAAATCATTTCATAAATAGGGAATGTAACAGTTTAAGATTGGAAATTAAGAGATTGCGTTAGTCATGATTCAATATAAATACGTTATAAATATAGGCTTACATTAAAAATTAAGAAAATAAAAGAGACAAAAACATAGGCTAATGCCGAATGGTTATCGCTGCTAAACAGTCACCACAAAACTGAAAAACAATGCTGGACTAGCAAGTGTCTTTTGGCTATATCAAGATAGCCTACAAAATTAAGTAAGATCATTGCTTTGTAAGCCTATATATCTATTAAATCTGAAGCAAATAGAAAGCATTCAATTAAATCCAAAGTCATTAATTTAATGGAAAAAACATCACTTTTGAAGACTAACGGAAAAGACATCCAGAAGTCCGCAAAGGTGTACAACCAGGGTTTCCGTTAACTGGAGTCGTGGCGTCTTTGACACTGGAAAATTTGGCTCAAACGCTAATTAATCGTATTCCGGGCGTCTCGGGACGTCCAAAAATTCTATCCCCGGCGTCTCCAGACACCAGATTTCAAAGATCTTCGCATATTAGTACTCTAATGGCTGGCGGCACAGGAAAATGAAGACCCTGGCGTTTTGAGACAGCAAATCGCTGCCTTGGTTCTGGCGTCTGGACGCAAGAAAAGAAAAGCTCAACGGAAGTCCTGTACACCATATTGCCAGCAAATTGAAATACGTTAGATTTTAGTTGTCACTTTTAGACGCCAAGCGTCATGAATAGCCCCAAGGCTATTTAACCATAGACTCTATATTCTTCTGCGACACGCAGAAAATTCAAGGTAGTAACTAGCTGAGAATGTCGATTACGGATGGAAGAATAGCAAGCGATTCAATTCACTGCTTCAGTTTTCTTCCCGGTCAATCCAACATATTTCTGGCATTTAAAGTCAAAGAAGATCAAAGTCGATCTGAAAGCCAAAACATTTCAATTTGATTAATTTATATATACGTCATTTAGCTCAAAAATTTTTCCAACATATTAGTCAAATATGTAAAAACATATTTTTTGTAGGTTCCGTGGCAACTGAAAGCTAAGAGTAGGATCAAAAAATGTACATCATCAAGAGTATAAAATATAAATATTTTATAAATATTATGTAAATAATATTATATAAATATTTTAATTAAACGTTGCCATTTGAAATAAATCCGGTAGCAACCGGTAGATATCAAAAGCAAAATTGAACGTTGCCAAAACCCTTTCAAAATAAAAGCGATGACGACCGGTCGCTACCCAATACAAAAAAATATTTGAAAGCTTTGTTTCACAATGAAAATCTCTTGGGTGTGTTGCAAAAATGGTACGCTGTGATGCGACGCTTTCTCCGATTTGAACTTTTTTGCATCAAAATGTGCGAAATCGAATATGGAAACTTTGCATATCTCCATTTCAATCTCAATTAACTTTTTCATTTTGCATTTAAAATAAAATAATTTTTTTTACTTCTTTACAATGCTCGCATTTGGTCCTATTTAGTTTATACTCTAAGGCTTCTAAGCTACACTGTGACTGAATCCCTGCTGCGACTTGAATTACTTTTGAAGTATGCTATATAATAGAATAACGCAAAAGCTTACTGTGTGAACTAGTCGTGCTGGGAGCCATTCACTTCTATATTTGGATTGTTCTCAACCTCTATTTTTTCCACTGCCCAGTCCGGATTCATGTCCGTCACAGATTGAATGGCATCGGCAAGCGCCTGAATATAGAAAAAATATTGCAATTTGACAGAGTATGTAATGAGCTTCATTATAATTATAGTGAAATGCGGATTCAACTGATCGACACAATTGAAGAGGTATAACATGTGCACATTTAGCAACCATTTCTGCTTTTAAAAATACATACGGATATAAAAAATGAGTTCCATCTTTAAAGAAATTATTGCAAAAATCAGATTGAAAATGAGTCGTTGTTATAATGTGATACAATGCTCGGTAAATGTTGTTTACATAACACAATTTTTAGCTAAGTATTGTAAGTTAGCAATAAAAAATTGTGAATCAATATGGACTAACAATAAAGGAAATATATTTTCAAAGCAACAATAATTTTACAAGATACAAGATGTCAGTGTACTAGATTTCTAGTATCTCATACCTGATCATGATCTACATTTCCATCAGTGGTAATAACAATCCGCTTTTCAATCACTGACACCATTGGAGTTTTTGATTCATCCTTCAAGAAGAACCACAATACAAACAACTAATAAAGACTAGAGATATTAATTTTTTTTTCGATAGCGACGATCGTTGAAAGATGTTACAATAATTATTGTCCTTTAGTTAAATAGGAAAGAATTCAAGCAATGTTCAAAATCTGGTCAGAAATATAAGAGCTAAGATTGCGAGTCACTTTGTGCACCCTTGGCAAAGGTGTTCTAATTTGTCAGCCACAAGTGTTGCTATGATGCCTACCAGTCTACGGTGGAACCACCACCAGCGAGCTGGTGCATGGGGCATCACCTAAAGGGCTTAAAAAAAAGAAAAAAATTACACTTAAAACGTACAACCATCCATTTGTATTATCTAGAACTGACATTTGGCCTGCAAACCTCGATGCCGACAGTTCTTTCCGTTGTGGTAGTTGTAGTCGTTGTGGTGGACGTGTGAACGATTTTAGCTGACGATGTCAGGGGATCGTTGTCGTGCAATATTTCCACAGTGTTTCCCACAGGATGACTGACAAGAGTGTTTTCAACCGTTTCGGATATCAGTTGTTTTGAGTTGGAAGTCTGTGACATCTGCATATCTCTGACTTCGTGAACACCGTTTCCTTCAACCGGCGATTTGGCATCCTGCATCAATTCAAATTTATGATGGACTTGGTGGATTTATGATGGATTTTAACCGATGATTTGACAACAACAATCAATTGTAAATGAATTCAGATAAAAAATTAAAAAAATATTGATATTCTCCATGTCTGTGTCAGATCTAGTCTGAACTGAGCATGCAAATATCCTGTGAAAATTTTCACTCGCCATATTTCGGACAATGACACGGTTGAAAGCCGTCAAATCTATGATAGCATGGAAATATGTGTAAAACCTGGTGATGATGATAATGGAAGCAAATTCCATCATCTACATGTACATCATTATCTACAACTGTACAAAAAAAAGAAGCATGAAAAATGTATAAGTTATGATGACCGCATCAACATTCGAATTCACTATCATTCAGCATGGCATAATACTGCTAAAAATGCAAAACAAATTTAAATCAATGAGTAATAATATCACTGTATTATAAGCTAAAAGTAAATACCTGATTTAGGTCCCCAGGTGGAGCCGAGGTCACGTATACTGTCTTGGTGACCACGACAGTTTCATAAGGCTGACTCTTCAGAATCGGAGTCACTGACGAGATGACTTTCTACAAACAAAAAGAAAATAATATAAATCAACATCTTGAAAATGGAAACAGTATTTATTGCAGACATAAAAAAATAAAAACAGATACATATGCATAACAAGGTTACGTTCCGTTCGCTAATAGACATACTGTATTCAATTTTACACATTGCAATTATGTCTAACAGACAAAAACACGGACAGCACCATTTTCAAGATGATTTCTGCTTAGATGTGTATCAAAAATATACCTTGTCTGCAGCCTTCCTTGACACGTTTACTGAAGTAGGCTCGCTGGAATCCTCACTGTCTTGCAATGCCTGACAGAAAGACATTGTTAACTCTGCATCCGCACTTAAAACAATGATTGTGAGCCTCTACGAGTACAGCATAAGGCAGGTAAAGTAACAATCAGAGAGAGTCAATCGTAAGCTTGCAATCATTGGAAGACTGTTGAAAGTCTTGAAGTCTGCATGGCGAAGGGGCTGTGCAAAGAGAAAAAAAAAGTTCAACCCAATAATGTTAGTAAATAACTTCGCTAGACATGACTGGGCTACTAATATGTCGTTCATTGCGGACTATATCGTGCGATAGCATACTACAAGACACTTAAATAAAAATGTCAGAACAAATAAATAGTTAAATAAAAGAATAAGCGTAAAATAAAACGATGATGATGAAACGTTGCTGCTACAAGTGCTGCGCTACTGACACCGCCGCATGCACACGTTCAGTGTATTGAATAGACAGCATTAAAGAGAAATATTAAACTCTAAAAACAAATAAAGACGTTGCACTGGACCAAAACTATTACTAATTTTTGATAAAGACGTTGCACTGGATCTAATAACTATTTGATCTCAAAATCCCGTCCTTCCTCTTGCCTTCTTCTTACCTCCTCATCCACCTCTGACGTCCTGGAGCGGTAAGAAAGTCCCTGCGGGACTCTCTCACCGCCCCTAAAGGCCCCTGCGGGGCCCACTGACCACAGTAGCCCACTGCGAGGCCCACTGATCACCTACTACATGTATGCCCCTGCAGGGCATACATGTAGTAGGCCTACTGCCTATTTTAGCCTTCATTGGTAGGCCTACCTACTGCGGTGTAGCCTACGCTGCTGTAGCCTACGGTAGGTTACCTGACTCTCTTATAATTAATATCTGTCGTTGAAAAAGAAGAAGCACAAATTTTATTAATACTTTGTCGTCATGTTTGCCACGAAAAGAATGCAAACAAGAACTCAGGGTAAGGAAGGAACCAAACAATGACAATAAAGTATTTTGAAAGCCGCAGCCACGGCGTATTTCTTCTTTTTTCAGTTGGGACCAATACTACTATATAATAATAGTTTTGGAATAATAAAATAATTTAGCAAGTCACATCTAACACCAGCTATAGCGTTAGATTTGTAATTATTATTAATAACGTATTAAACCTAACCATTCCGTGCTACTAACCCCGTCGTGCGACTGTCTCTGTGGGTCGCAGATGGCAATCATCGCGCGGTCGTCCTCGGTGTATGCGAAGGGCACAGAGCCGCGCTGCAGCGCCAGACGACCGCGCATCTCGAGCGTCGATGACTCGTACGGGTCGATGATGTCACCATCAAAGTTGCCTTCAGTGATAAAGGACAGACAGACTGTATTCACTTGGTTCAACTGGACGCCTTTTTCTTTCTATTCTGTTAATGTCCATGTATTCACACGGGTTTAGACGTGGTGTGGATTGCTGAAGCTAAGTTTTTATGACCAGATGCCCTTCCTGACGCCAATCACATCAATCATTTTCAGGCACAGGGTTAGCAGCTAGCGACACTTCTGTGTTTAACACCCTTGCTGAAAGAAATGCAGGGTTTCATAGTTGCCGACGCTGGGAATTGAACCCAGGTCTCTGGAAACTTATGTCTGACGTCTTAACCACTACGCCACAGCGTCTTCATAGTTGCCATGGGCACCATCTTTGCGTTAATGAACTAAAATCAATGCTACATCTGTCCTATAGCATCACATGCCTTCACATAGGGCTACTTAACATTATAGTGATGTCACTGATGTGCATAATTATTAATATAACTCTTGAAATTGCCTATCAGCCTATCATAATTATGCATGCGTTTTAAACTTAAATATGCAGCACATCACAGTACTATCTGTACAAAATCAAACTGTAATGCAGTTTGAAGTGAAGCTTCAACTGACATGGCACGACAAAGCCATATGCCCATCAGCAAGCAGCAGACAAAACATCACATGAATGTAACGATTTGCATCACATGTCAAACATAAAGCAAAATACTCCAAAATTCAAATGTCAAGTAAAGACCAAGCTATATACTCATCCGATAGCCTATAATCATTTAATCGTAATTATTCAGTTTAGTCAAGTTCAACTTCATTCAAAATTATTTAATGTGTGAAATTGTGAATGCAGCTTATCGTTAGAAAAAGTTTGCAATCCAATATGAACTAAATTGTATTCTTCAACATGTAGAATTGCAGATATGTTATTCCATAGGCAAGGCAAAGTCCATTAGCAGAGCATAAATAGCCAAAATGTTTGCACTTCAGTCACCAGTCACCATTTAAAACTTAAAGCAAAAACATGAACATAGCATCGACCACAAAATTTATACTAATCAACAATTTATCACCAAAAACAAATACTACAAAAAGTCATGCAGGCTACTGGGATGAACAAAGAGTGCACGGGGGGGGGTCTACCTGCGTGCTCCCTATGCAGAATTGGTTCGGACGTTGTGGTGGCTCCTCCTGTAACAAATCAGTTTGAATTGCTCCACGGCAGTTGGCTGGATGCCCTCTATCTAGGTGATGAGATCCATGACTAACATAAATCTCAAACACTTCCACCAGCAACAGGGATCAGACTGAGCAACAGCACTTTCAGGGACTTTAACTCAATTCTCCAATAGAGGATTTACAATTATATGCCATATAATATAACATTGATATTGCAACATTGTTCACTACTAAGTGCAATAAACAATTGTAAGGTGCTAACTATGGGTACAAGCGGTAATATTCAAAGCAAAGCCATGATATAGGCCTAATTATAATTTCCCTATCTTGACTTTACATTCAACGATTATGTGAACAAAGCAACAAACGCATGCAAGCTAACATTGTTTATTACTAATAAAGTTGCTAAAATGCCTAAAACTAGAGCTGAACGCAGTTACCATATGAATAGCCATGGATAAAGACGGGAGTTGTAAAAAAATCATAAATATTCTAATCTTTTATAAGACAATTTGGCAACTGGTTACATGCGTTGAATTCGACTTAAGCATAATGCTACAATTGCTTTTTAGTATGTTCCATCGACACCTAGTAATTAACCATTTTCACCTACTGCAGTGCTGATCTAGCAGTCTGAATAATAAACTATTAATAATTCTGCCCCATCAATAATTGAATCTCTATTTCGATTGTTAATTTGCCAATTATAATTTCATTTCAAATTTTTAAAAGTTCTATCATTTACAGAAACAGTAGCCGGGTTACTTCAGTTACATTGATAATAATCTACACAAGAAATGGTTTATGCACGTATTCTTCTAGTTCCAAAATTCACTGATTTCCGCGATTTAGAATGCATATTTCACGACAAGTGCGAATGGCTATTCAGATGATAAATCATAGCGTCCAGCTGCCGAAGCACATCAGGCATACACTGCATGTTATATAATCCACCACCGCACACCGCCGCACTACAGGCACACACCACATGCATCCACCGTACACCACCTTGCTGCACTACCTGCGTCGATACTCCTCGACCCGGTGAAGCGTTTGCTCGCCATGCGGTCAAAGTTGGGCGCCGGTCGGTCGATGAGGATAGCCGCCTGGCGCGTCTGGTACTCCGTGCGGCCCGAGTACTGGAAGGTGGAGCCGAGCTTCGACAGAATGCCGTGCGGCGGGGGCTCCGGCTCACGCAGGCTGAATGAGCACGCAACCAGCAGCAGCATGGATCAATTAACATTAATTAACAAATCCGTGGGTCCAAAGAAATTGGTATGCGGTCACAGGGCGTGTTAATTAAAACAAGGAACTTTGTATTCACGTGCAGTTCAAATTTATGTGTGTAATTCTAAATGGTAATCTGTGTGTACAGTTTTTTTCAGGGCAAAATTTATTTCTTCAAAATTTTCTCAGCCTCCCCCCCCCGCTCGCATCTTCTCTAGGTATGCCGTGGTGGACAATACTAGAACTGAACAAAATTATAAAGGTGGACTGCAATTTCGCTTACAAAAATTAATGCGCATGGGATTCGCACTAATTTGAACTGTAATTTCCTGTTAAAAGCTACTGCACATGGATGTAACATATAATCACTACTAAAGAAAACATGACAAAAAATTATATTAAACGATTTTGAAGTCGAGTAGTATTCTATACACCAGAAAATAAATAAATAATATAAAGACATTTCAAGTTTGAATAAAAATGTTTGGCTTAGGAGACAAACTGACCGGAAAAACGTGTGATGTTCAACAGCAGTTTTCCACATTCTCTTCGCCATTTTGTGGCTCGCTAGCTTGAAACCAATTGTGCTCTCAAATTGTTCAAACTGTGCAAACAAACTAAAGCTTATAGTCGAAACATTATCCATTACATACTCATGGAGAACAACCTAGATGTCTTCACCGACCTGTCATTGTCATGAGAGTTGAGAATTGAAGATGAGAGTTGAGGACGAGAGATGAACATGAGAGTTGAGAGTTGAGGATGAAAGTTAAGAGTTGAGGATGAGAGTCGAGAGTTGAGGCTGAGAGTTGAGGATGGAGGATGGAGGATTTAATGAAGACTTGCGGTGTTGGCAAATAGATATGTAGGCCAATTGCGTGCAGTCGCTACAAGCAGATTCAGGCAGATTGGCATCCAGTGATGCAGGAAACGAATTCATTGTCTGTCTTATGTAAATTTAGAGTTCAAGTTTGGAGTCGGCGGCGCGCCAACCAATTGTCGGGCGGCCGCGCGGCCGGCGCAGGGATCTACAGCAACCACATTTAGTTAACGTTCTCCACCTATAACAGTTTTATTATAGCGTCATATCCTACATATTTATTTAAACTATTGAATTGCAATAAGCAGCCCAGAGCTTCCAGGGAGAGTCATAACAAGCGACTAGAGAAGGGAGCGAGGTTCTATGCTTGGCCCCGAGGCAATTAATGAAGAGTCCTTTGTTACTACACACGATCCTTAAACTACAACGAGAGAGTCTAGCGATAAACTGCATTGCACAATGAAATTTTGGGCAGTTATGCACATAATACATAATGCACAAATTTGCACGAAAAGAATTGAGCTAAACTCATTATTTTCTTCAAAATTCGCCGACATATAAACGAATACCTCGCCGGGTCGTATTTTTATGTAGAAGTTGTTCCGCTTGTAGGAGATCTTCAGTATTTTTCCCCAAGCGAATCGATTGATGCGCAGTCGGTCTCTATAGATGAGGAGACCGCTGCTGCACACTCCAAGCCGAATCTCAACACCTTCAGAGTCCTGTTACCACAGAAAAAACTTGATAGCAATATAAAGTAAGAATGCATACATAGGTTTAAGTATTCCTGTATTTTAATGCGTAGCTAGAGTTGTTCTGCTTTTTGTGATTTTTGGTTTGTATGTTTCATTTTGTTTCTGCATAAGTGGCGAATAGATAAATAAATATAATTAATGTTGTTAAATTATCAAGCGCTCATTTAAATTCAAATTCATGGTAGATTGTTTCTTAAGGATCATCTATTATCTACCCTTTCAACCATTATGATTGCTACATGTTGATATTTCACATTTCAGAAGCAATGCACAACTGCTTGCATTAAAACATAAGCATTAAAAATTACCATTATAAAGTTTGCCAGGGCATAAGTTCTCAACTCCTTACTCACCTTGGCCTGGTGCAGGTCCATGCCGTACATGGCTAACTTCTTGGCATTCTCCAAATAGTGAGTCTCCGCTTCAGCAGGCGTCTGTCCTCTGTCAAATATAGCCAATAAAATTGAGAAAAATCAAGCATAATCAACCATCATTACACACTTTAGAAAATATATATACATGTCAAAATTAATCAACTTAATTAACTTAATTAATCAACAGCCTCATTAAATTAATCAAATTCCGCTTTACAAGTACTTGATCAATTTTAAATAAACAGTCTGAGATATGTGTTGGTCGCTGACGTACATGCAGAAGGCTAAATAAAAATATTGAGCGTTTAACTGTAGAGCATACATGTAGTCTATCACTTCATTTGAAATTCTTGGTCCAGCATCCAATTATAATCGCATAGGGTAAGATTTTTCCAATTACAACAAAATTAATATGGTACTTCAGCGGTTCTGCTGCATTATAGTGAAAAAAAATGCTGAAAAGGGCTTCAAAATAGCGCCCTGCCAGACACACTCGTCGAGGCTCGCTGCGTGTCGAGGAGGAGGCTGGAGTGGATGCTTTGCTAAGCAAAGTCGCAAAATTCCAATGTCGAAAAGTAGCGAAGTTTCAGTTGCAAGTCGCAAAGTCGCAGTTTGAAATTCGCAAAGGCGCAGTTGCAAAAGTCACTAATTCTCAAAGTCGCAAAGTGTATTCTAACCAAAATATTAGGGGTTACAGAAGAAAACAACAACGATTGGATATACTCAAAATATACACCAAGGTGCAGCCAGTTTAAACAGAGTAGGGTTATTTTTCCCTTCCAAAAAATTTGAGGTTTGCATATTTCTAGTACCTCTACTCCTCCCCGGTAAAAAAAACTTTATGGATTCAAACGATTTGTGTGAGTCGCATTTTTATGAGTTGGGTATGTAAAACAACTTAAACTTGGCTACACCCCTGATGTCTATTCACCCCTGACATTTCTATAATATCAACAACTATAAACAACATACGTTACGTCTACAATATATATCATTACATTTCTGTAAAAAAACACCAACTTCCAAAAAATACATGACATGTACAAGATACACATGAGATAGTTAAGATGAGCGCGCGATGTTGTGCCTGTGAGTTTTGTGCAGCTCTGCGATCTTCTCGAGCAGCTCGTCCGTTTGGTTCGGAGCGAAGCGGAAGTCCTTGATGTACTCGATGCCAGGACGATGGACGTCGGCGACATAGTCCCCGAGCTCTGATTGGACGTTGTAGGAGCCGAGCAGCGCGTGCGTCACGAACGAACACGGCAGTCTGGACATGGCAAATGATCCGCACAGCGCTATTTCACCCTTCAGGCTATTTCATTAAATGACTCTGTGCCCTATTTTTATTTTAGTAAAAATTTGCAACTGCATACGCACGATTTATGGCCACAAAAGGATCAGATATCTCAGTTATGATCCCAACTCCAACTTTTCCACCCATGGAAGAGACTTTTTCCATCCCGTGCAAACTGGAGAGTGCGGGGAGGGGAGAAGGGTAGCGCGCTGACAAAAGTTTTCCAGGCAATTTTAAAAGTGCTATTCTCTATGGAGCTCTGCCATTACTAGAACTGCATATGTGCTAAAAACTGCACATTTGCATATACAAGTGACATTTGCATATACAACTGCAAATTTGCATATACAACTTAACATTTGCATATATAACTGCACATTAGCAGATATAACTGCACATTTGCAAATACAAATGCACATTTGCATATAAAACTGCACATTTGCACAAACAACTGCACAAACAGAGATCAACTGCGCACTAAAATATGATTTGCTCTATGCTACAGAAAAAATGCTCATTCAGGACAATAAAACAAGTTGACTGCAGCAATACCAACTACAAGCAATGAGCAAGAAATATTTTCTAGTTATGTTAACTAAATAGTATAAGAGTTGGTGTCCAAAATTTAGCAATTAATTTTTTATACGTGTCAATAATGCTAATATTCCTGAATGCTATAAAATGCAGTGTGTTAAATAAGAGTGCTAATATCAATACATGACTCTTCACTTACTTTCCAGTAAGAATATCTCTTCGAATTTGCAAGCAAAGTTGATACCTGCAGTGTACACAAAAACAGGAGTTAACCTTATTCTAGAAAGTAAGTCAAAAGAACAGGAAAGCAACTTTAGCTCAAGTAGGTTAAAATTTTTATTGATTTAAAATGAGAAATCAAATAAATGTTCTGTGGTTTGGGGCATTTCCAACTACTTGATATAAAGCACATTGATATGGACACAATCTTACAGACATGTATTTGTTACATACAATGTACAAACTATGTTATTCTACATAGGGTATTAGATGCATGTCACATAATCGTGTATTCTTAACGCAGAGGCCAAATACATGCCATAGAATGTCACAGAAAGCCAAAACAAAAGCATTTGCTATTGAATTTAATTTTACAAATTTAAACAACATAGCCTGTCAAAATAGCATACTCTGAGAAAGTTTTCATCAGCCAAACTATATGCAATTACTAGATATAAATGAACTGAGAAAGACTACCTAGTGATATCCTCCTGCAATGCGGCTGGGTCGGGCGGATAAAACTTGACTTCAAAGGCAAACGTATATGGATCACCTGCACATATTAAACTCGATTGAATTCAGAATAAAGATCATACAAAACACGCACATCAAGTGGTTATTAAATTTAATTATACCTCAAACGCAAGATAGTGAAATATTACCTTAGCTTCTAATACATGGCTATTTCAGTAAAAACGGTAAAACTACATTTAAAATAGAACAATTCGAATTTTCGTGAATTTACTTAACTTACTTAATTTAATTTTGATCCAATCGTTTTGTTAACTGTACGAAGTGGGGCAGGGGTTTGGGAGTTGAAATCTCAACCAAAAAACAAAGTATTTATTTGGTAGTAATAAGATTAGCAAGAAGAGTGAATATACGGAAAATCCAAAGTCCCTCCCTGCTCGTGAGTGCTGGCGCAGGGTAAAAAAGTAAACCCCCTCCTAAAATAAAGTTCAGCTTACGGCCCTGAAATGACATGGTGTTACAGGTATATATATACAATGCAACCCTAGCGCTATTCACATTAGAACAGATGTTCAATTTTGAAATGTTTCACAAAACAAAATATTTCATAGTAAGATTTAAATCTGTTATAGAATTATAGAACCATGAAACGTGAGTGATTAGCATACATTAGTAATAATGAATGTGTTACTGACAATTCAGGTGTTTTTGTCAACGAAACAATAAGTATGAGTGCAGAATGCAAAACAATATATTCCACGCAAAAATTTGGTTTCCAATTGTTCTTGACACAGGAATAGAACGACTTTGTCACTACCCTACTGTATAAAATAATCAGAATTAAAAAATTTGCCGATTGAGTCTTTGTGCTGACAATAATTTGTCCACAAAATTTGTCCACAAATGTGTCTACAAAGTCCAAATTCAATATTTTAAAATGCCAGCTTTAACAACTTGCGGCTAAAAAAAACTTGCCTTTTTGCTGCTTTGAGATTCGCTTCTTATTATTTAACCAGAACTGAAAAAAAATACGTTAAGCAAATAATTTTGTGCGTGTTTTATACTAACACTGACAATGACAAAGCGTAATGCCTCTTATTTTGTATCAATTACTTTAATGCATAATACAACTTTCGTCACACTCAGCCACTGATAAACATCGCACATATTAAGACAAAAATGAAGCTTACATAGAAAAGCAAAAGATTCTACAAGAACAGTAGCTTCAAATTTAATATTGATCGCTTTAACCTGGACAAAGTCTTACAGTGCATACAGAACATAACGACAAAACTAAGTCACCATTAGCACCTGAGTGCTAATGGTGACAACACTTATATCAACAGATTCACTATAGTCTAGCTGATTATTGACACCATGGCTGATTATAATGGGAGATCTAATGCCCCCAAATATCTGGTGGATCTCAGCAATTTATAGTTCTTCCTCGCCGTCTTCAGCCTCAAAATTCTGAGGGCATAGAGAGAAACCCCCTACTTCATTGCATTCAAAATTAAAGGGTAAACACCTCCCTGCCTCTTAGGCTACGTTGTTTCATTCCTGATGATATATATTTTAATCAGAAGATTTATATCCGCAAGGCTAATCCATTCATAAGTATAAATCATACGCCGACTTGTCAATTTATTGATCAAATTTAGGCACATCATCTCAAACTCTACCTTTAACTCGTTGTGTTCTCGATAGGAAAGAGCAAAGTAGTCCCTCTCAAGCAGATTCAAATGCTCACAAACTTTTTCAAACAGCTCTTCTCCGAGCGCTTTTTTCTGTCAATAGACACAAAGTTAATTCATAAATAATATTTAAGCATAATTGAAACATATAGGCATTGAAACATATAGGCATTGAAACATATAGGCATTGAAACATATAGGCATCAACATATAAGTATTGAAACATATTCATTGAATTTATACTACAATAATATAATTGTTTAATTGTAGCCTATTCTCTGATAAAAACAAATCTCAATTAGGCGTACATTTTAGAAACTTAAATTTATGCAACTGACTCTGGTTTGATAATGAATAAATATTTCACTCAGACAACAGGAGTGAAATCTTTAGACTAAATGGGTGCGAGGGAAGAGGGGGTAAGTCGTCTATTTGATGATATTTTTCATAACATTTTCAATTGAAGCTGCACTTTTAAAATGCAAGATTACAGTATTATATTTGCACGAATACACAAAGATAGGCTTTGCTTACTGCCCAGAACTGAAACGAAAGTGCATCAGCTATTGACGCTCAAAATCTCATTTATCATTTCACAAAGTATTTTCTGACACATACAACCACTTGAAAATTAAAAAGTCTAATTGTTCAAGCATAAACTTGAACCCTTTAGATGACAGGTACCATTTTCGGTTACACCTAATGCGTATTATAGCACTATTTCTCAGTTTATTTCTGTCCTGGATGGTATTTTTGCTAAAGTTTTTTAATTTGCTATGAAACGCTTGTTGCACTAATATATTTATGCTCCGGCAGCTGTGATGAGATCTTACGTCCAGCTTGACTTCAAACTCGGATCCGTCCAGCAGCAGGACACGTGACACAGCGAGCGGACCGTTCATTCTGCAGCCCCTTCTCGTGCAGTCAACGCGAGCAGGCTCAATCTGGACACAAGGAGAAATAATCTATAGTCTGTCACTGTGTATCAAAGTCGAGCTGCAGCAGCTAAGCCAGAGACAAAGTAGGCAAGCAAACTCGGCAATGTACTCAGCAACATATCATTACATTGTCCATGCAAAAAAAGCAAAGATCCAGCATTAATTCAAAAGCCTAAGTCATAACCATCTGATTCTGATTTGCAAATAGCTGCATGCAATGTTCATCAATGTTCTAATCTAAATCATAAGATGAACAACGTTTGAAACGCCTGAAGGCTAAAAATGAGCTAAACAGCAATACACCGCCCAAAATTGCTTGCGGTCTCGAAAATCTAATCTCTGTCCAATCAATCAGTCGATGTAGCCATGTAGCCCCATACGCCATAGCGTATTTCAAATAAGTCATTCGTAAAGCTGCTTCATAGGCCTAATTCTGCATCGATGCAAGACAAACACTGCCAACTTGGACCCACCTGCTTGTGGCCGAGTTCTGGTGAAGATTTGTGGCGACCAGGCCTTATTACAAGGACGAGACCATGACTGCTGCAGAAGACGCCATGTTTGTCATTATGTTAACGAGGACGACGACGCAGTCTGTAGTCTGCAGTCTGAGGTCTGCAGCAGCGCGCAGCAGGAGCGAGCAGACCGATAGCCATGCTGCAAATCAGTTATCGTCAGCAGCAGCAGTGGAAGCAGCAGCAGCTGTGAACTGCGCGCTGACCGCGAGCATTTCGATACCGATACAGCGGATGGTCCGTTGAAGAGTCGCCTTCACTGCGGTTACAGGCAGCGAAGGGGTATAGGGGAAAGGGTCCAAAAAATAGTCAATTTTGGTTGCAAAATATGTCGTAGGCTAATGTCGGTAAGCGACGCACCTCGAAAACTATCGGCCCCTTTGAATATTGTCATATAGTTCTAGCAAACTATACCCTGCAGAAATGCTGATCAAAATCAATCTGACTTGCATGAACAGCATCCAAAGTCTCTACAAATATCAGACCGAGCAGACTAGTTGTAGTCCTAATAATTGCGACCGCTACAAATAGGGGAATGTCATCCCAATTATTGTAGTTGGCTACTGGCTAGCCTATATTCTTTAGACGAGGGCTCGTTGCAAATCAAATCGAACAACACGGGATAAAAACCAGGGGGTTGTGAGTCCCGGCCTTCATGGTAGAGCAGCCCTCGATTTAATCATCGGGCAGAACGTGCTTCAGATGCTATCACCTGCATATTCCGCTCTACTGCGCTCATCGGCGTCGCAGTCGAGATCGAGGTAGCAGCAGCAGCAGCAGCAACAGCAGCGGCAGCAGCGGCAGCAGCAGCGGCGGTAGAAGCTGCAACCGTCCAGACGCTGCAATCGCACAGTAGCTACATTCGTAGCAGCAGCTCGGTCGCGGTAGCAGCAGCAGTAGCACCAGCAGCAGCAGCGGCGGTAGGAGCTGCAACCGCCCAGACGCTGCAACCGCACAGTAGCTACATTTGCCACGCGGATCTGAAGCAACAGAGAGATATGCTGCAGCTATATGTAGCAAACCGTCGTAGCAAAGCGTGCGGTCGTGGGCGGACGCCTCGTTAACGCCGCAATGCCAGTGACAGATACAGGGAGGAGGCATCGGGGCATGCCTAATTATGGCCAAATATGATAATTTGACTGCACAACTAGTTTCTAAATGCTGCCCCCCCTCCCATGATCAAGATAAGCCATATGATCCTCCATTACTGAACCTGCTTTGTAAATACGAAATAAATTGTGAAGAACAGAAAAATCATGACCTTGACCTCTCCCCCTCCCCCCTCCGGCGTTGAGTTTTTCGGAGGAGTAAGAGATGTATTATGTAGCGATGTATAATGAAATGTATGTAGCCGTCACTTCTGTTCTACAACACACACACTCCCCCTTCCCGCACCTCCCACGGCCGTGTTATGAGCAAGTCCTGAATCATGCGCTGTACCGTGCCTAGAGCAAACGAAGCCCCTTTTCTCCCGTTTGCCTTTACGCGTGCTGGTAAATGGCACTGGCGCCGTGTCCAAGGAAGCGAGTCAAACGTTGAGGAATATACAGACATGAGATCTTATGATAGTCCACATTCATTTTGGACCTTGGACGTCGTGAGCAACTTCTCAGGGTTCGTGTGGCTTAAACAATTCATCAACCGAATGTATATGTATCGAATTTCGTAATGCACAATTCCGTCTAGGGTTGCAATCATAAACTAAATGCCATCCAGGATTGGCTAGTCAATAGTAGGCTTATTTTTATATGTTAGTGTAGAAATGTGTTTTAAATGATAGTGTAGGCTTATAGCCTACTTCGTGGAAAACAAGACTGGCTTATAAAGACTCTAGATCAGAACGGTTTCCGGTGCGGTTTCCAGCAGCAAGTTTACGTGTTTGCAACCAATTCACACGACGCCATATTTTAACGTACACGTTAAAAAATACACATAAACTAGCTACTCCTCTCGAATTTGGCGTACTATCAAGTCGCGGCGTTGCAGATAGCCGTGGCGTGTCGCTGACTGCATGGAGTCTGAATGCACGAGACTGATGATGGGTCGCTACACTGGACTCACTCCAATCACCCGCGGCTGATTGCAGTGACAGGGTGGGTCGAGAGTCGGGCCGAGATCCGCCTATCTGCCCTGCAGGGTATCGATCGCTGAGCTCCCGGGCAACGGAACCATAGTCGCCGTACGATACCGAAGCGCGATTTGTTTCAAAATCTTCACGGGTTTCACTGATTTCATCCGACTATTGTAGCCCAATTGCCGGCTATTACATTGGTTACAATTGAATTGGCGTTTCACTGCGATTATGTAGCTGCGCGCACTACACACACACGCGTTGTTTAAATATTTTAACTACTGAACTTTGAGCTGGGGCAGACTTGTATTACATGTACGTTCATGGTTTAGTTCTGCCGTGGCGTCCGCTCATGTATAGCTGATTAATCCATCGAGACCGTGCGTTAAATCCTTTCTAATTTAGTATATTAGACCCTACAGCCATTTAGTAGGCCTGACTGTGTAATTTCAATGAGTTGTGTATGGGCCTAATGTTGGAGGCAGAAAAAAAGCCGTGGAGCGAGATTGTCATATACACCATAGCGGCTTGTATTGTATGCAAAATATACCGCAGGGCGAAACTGTCATTTGATTCTTATTAGAGACGAAACACTGTGATGATAGTATAGTCTACCGGAAAGAAGTGCTTTCCATGCTTATTAATTTACGAACTTAATACTGTACAGCATTACGTATAGCCTGCCGAATAGTTTAGTATATTTACTGTATCGTTTAAAAATTGATGACTGTGAGAGAAATTGTAGTTATAGGAAGGGATGCACAAAATCCCCAAATGTACTCTTCCGGGCCGTAGCCACACGCGCTGCGCTATCGAATGTTGTGCCACTGCTGTATAGTATATGCATGTGTAGCCTACCTATGTAATTAAGTATAAGTAATGCTGAAACGTCGAACATTGATGCGATAATCTAGTAAGCCGCCGCGCGGCGTAGCCTAGTGACGCAGCGTAGTGTAGGCCCCGTCAGCCACCGGGCCGTGGGCTGGCGGGTGGGTATATAAAGCGTTGAGGGCAGTACGGAAGGGCTTTTTCGACGGAGAGTGCCGTGTAGGTAAGACGTCGGGTGCGACTGGGAGGGACGACAGCCGAGTCATCCAACTGACGGACGGACGGATCGTTCTCATCCCCATCTATCGTCTGTTGGTATCCCTTACCTGTTTCCTCCTTTCCTTCATTCTTGGGCCTGCCGTGCACACCACTCGGTATTCGCCCACCTTGTGACCAGACT
>JAQIWG010000124.1:0-44949 GCA_034695025.1 Chamaedrilus cognettii | reverse complement strand
TTTTTTTGAAGTGGCAACGCTGGCATCAATCGCTCATGGCGCCAATTCGGCAAAGGCTATTGAAGCTATTCATAGGCTAACCCGTGATTCTTGTAGTGACTTGAGCTCACTGTTAGGCCTGCTGACACTTGCCTGCATTGTAATTGTATACTTTCACTGGTTGTAATTGGCTCGTCGAAGCACAGACAGCAGGCAGCGTGCAGCTTATAGGCAAACATACAATATGTTTGGTTCATGGGATAGGCGACGTATAGTAGCCTACATGTAGTATACGCTTTATATTTGTATAGAGAACTAATACGCTGTGAAGATTATAGAAGATATAGACGGCGCAGGCAAATAGCTGGGCTAGACTGTTAACAACAAAGCTACAAAAAGAGCGGAATAGGATCAGCAAAACAGCAACTTGAAAATCAAAGATCTAAGTATGAAAAGTATACAAGATGCTGCCGAATACCATCCGCGAGAAACTAAAATTGGAATAAAACTGTAGGCTAAATTATTATTCATAGACAAATGACCGTTAGCGTACGGCCTACAAGAATAGAAATTGAATACAATTCTACAGAGTGATGACATTGTCTACAGTCTACATGATCGAATTCACCTGGGTGCTCGTTTAGGCTACATTCCCGTTCGGCTAGCCTACAGTGCCGATCGATATAAGTGGAAGCACGAAAGTGAAGGGGTATTATGGAGAGCGCGGGATCTGAGAGTTTGGATTATCTCATCAATATCGATAACGGAGATTTCGCTCGACGACTAGCGACAGGTGGGGCATTCTTTGATGATTGAGTCCAGCCTAATTCAATGTCAGATGGGCCTATGCAGTGTGCTGATAATCACGATAATTTGTACGATAATTTTCGGCAAATATTAATTTGGATAATATTCCGCGTCTGGTATTATAATTGCACTCCGTCAAATTGACAACACTGCCTGCATGTGTTCACCACGCTTTAACTGAAATAGGCAAAACAATAAGCTGGCCTTGCCACTAGGTTGGCATGTGTGTATCATTTGCATATATCGCATACAAAGCGGACCAAGCTTGAGGCGTGCAGTTGCGGGTCCGTACCGTCTGCGTCTCTGGGGGCCCAATAACCTTCGATCTATTCCTGCATGTAAGCTTACATGTAGGTTTCGGGCCTGATCGTAATTGTAGCGTGTAATGGTGTAGTGGCCATGGAGTCAACGTACAGGAAACTCATGTGCGGGTCTCAACTCAATTCACTTTTAATAAATAAATAAATCTACAAATTCAACTCAATCTTGGTTTTTTCATGTTAAGAGACCCAAGTTGACAATTAAATAGAGGATTTAAGGATTTCGCACTTAAATGAATTTATGGGTGATTAAAATTTGTGTTGCTAGTTTGTGGAGGAGGGTGAGAACTCTATAGGCCCTTATTTTGAAATTTGCTATGACATCTTCATTGTGCCCTCGGACTGCTTACCATTAGGTGTTATAGTTTTGAGGTGAAGTACTAAGATTGCACTGAGAGATTAGCAGCGCCACCACTGCAGTTTAGCAACACCCCTGTTATCAATAATTCATAGGCTTACAGTAGGCCTACAACATGTTGGTTAAATTTATGCTGAATCATTACACATGTGTAGACCTATCAATCTTTTGAGTTTTTCAGTTTTGTACCCTGCCAGCACGCACAGCTTGGCCTGCCAAATTGTGTAGGCTTGCGTGGTAAGGCTGTAGACTAGAGCTCAATAAGAAACGTCACAATTCGTGACTGTTTCTCACTGCGTTTCTGGCTGTGACGATAATCGCAGCCTGCGGGACGCTCTAATGGTTCTTTGTTGATTTGATGCCAAAACGCGATGAGAACAACAGACTAGAGGCATTAAATGGCTATAGTCTAGCAGTAAAAGTTCATAAACAGTCAGCTAATGGGAGGAACAACAACTCGTGACCGGGTGGGATGATGTCACAATGGAAGCGCCTCGAATGGTGAACTCAGAGGTTTAGACTTTATAATGGGTACATATATTATGGTATATTATAGAGGCAGCGCTGTTTGTGACATGGGCGTTGTCTTCCGAAGAACAATGAAGAACTTGTTTGGTGTTGGGCTTACTTGTACATGTAGATGCATGCCAAATAAATAGATATTATTAGCTTGACGTTATAAGAAAACAGTTAGGCTTACACTGTACAGTGCTACGAACAGTAAACAGAAACACGGTACCCTAGGTGGACCGAATTCTTAAGTTTAATTTGTCAAATTGAATTGCCCACGGCTTATGTAATAAGAATCTATTTACATATGAATTTATTTCTCTATTATAGATTTACATATATATGGATTGTAATGGATTTAATATAACCCAATATACTGTGAATATGAATTCAATTAATCCAATATCAACACTGGTTATAAATTATGTAATAATTAACGGTCTATCCTAGCATTGGTATAGCATGTTTGGTGTTTAGTTGAGGAAATTAAAGTGAGACTGTTGAAAGGTGTTAAATTTGAATTTGTTTAAAGTTGAAGACAGCCCAAATGTCTAAGCAGCCAATAAGTCTTCAGAGGCTGAAATGGTTTTTAGCTGTTGAGGTTTCAATGCAAATTGAATGTCATTGATAGCGTTCCAAAGCAAGTAAACTTATTATGGTTTCAAGGTCTTCACCTTCACTTCAAATGTATGGTATAGTAGTAGATTTTGCTGTCAATGATGTGGAAGTTGTAGAGCATTTAGAATTTATTTATGGTTAGATCTGAGCCATCACGTTCTACTGTAGCCTATCTTACAGAAATAATATTCATGTGGAGCTAACTCCTAAACGTAGACGCATGCAACGTTTTAGCTAAAGACTGGGTAAATTCGATTTTAAATAAGATTTGGTTGAATATATCAGCGTAGTTGGTTTAAGTTATTTATTTTTTCATTTTAAAGTCAACCATTTAATATTTCATATATCCAGACTACTCATAATTATAATAGCAGTTTAACGTCCCTCTACAGCCTAAGTATACCCGTTTAATACTTGCAAGTTTCATGCAATTGTCATTTTAAATACCCATTCACTGAAGCCAACTCAACAAATATACCCCATAGCCCCTTGCATGCGATGGAACAAAGGGTTTGTTTGCGGCCCAGAGCTCCGTGGGCGTGCTGTAACTTTGTAAGAAGCGACTAAAGAAGGGGAGGCTATGCTTTGATTAGCTACTAGGCAGTGAACCGGACTATTAAATATAGTCTTTGTTACCTCACACAGTCCGTAAACCCCAATCTACTGAAGGTAGGCTGGGACCTAAACCCCGACCTACTGACAGTGTTGAAGGTATCGCTGTGTGCTGCGTGCAGCCGCTGACGGCAACAATGTGTCGGAGAAGTCGAAGATGTTCGGCGTGCTGTGCGCGCTCTGCGCTCACTCGCCAGATGGACACGCAAAGGTCCTCAGCGTCTTCCAACAACACCAGGTGCGGCGACGAACACCCCAGTCACCATCAGCATTCACGTATCACGTCCATTTTTGCATCCTTGCACGGGTTGAAAGTTCAAAACGATGAGACTCCCTTTAGCACTCGCATTCAAGTTTTCGTTCCCCTACTCTTGCCAACCTTCCCCTCGGCGTTCCTCGCTCACACCAAACGTTCCTAATTCAGTCGCTCCACATTTTAAAAAAAATCTTAAATGTTGCCTTTCTTTAATTATTTTGTCAATGTTTCCTTTCACTGCATGCTTCTTTCATAGATCACAAATGCAGTCCATATATAGGCCTACAGTTGTTATCAGTAGCCTGTATAATGGCCATATGTTTAGCAACGTTAGGTTTTTACTTACATCTATAGGTAGTGTTTTATATACTTGCTTTGTATACATGTTTATATACATCTTACTCAGCAATCTATTTAAATAGGCATTTTTTCCTATATTATTGCCCTCTGGGAAGGGGTTTTTCTCTCCTGCCCTCAATTCGCCGTGGCGCCCCTGTATGCAGCATCGTTCCTATTTGTTTGCAGGAGCTGCGGCGCAGTCGCTATCGCTTCAGCCTGCTGGTGGAGGAGCTGCGCAAGGTGGGGTCGGTGGGGTACCGCGCAACGCTGCTCGCTGCACTCAACGCGCTCGTCGACCTGACGCCCCGACTGGACGATAGGGTGCGCCTCCGCAACGAACTCATCGGTGAATGCGCCACGCCTAATATTTCTAGTGTTAAATTTATTTTCTTTTCTTTTTCTATATTTATATACTTGTGCAGCCAAGAACCACGAAGAGGAATTTTTATTGCGCACCATGAACTCGAAAGATTGGACTGGATTGAGCAATATCTGTCGTTTAGATTGCAATGATGTTTTCACAGACAAAGTCACTGATCGCATCAAACGTCCCCGGAAGACATAATAAATCTCAGGCTAAGATTAGAGTTGAGATTGACTGCAATGTCTTTAAAAGTATTTGCGAGTTCTTCATTAGTTTTACTTTCAGTGTACTCTAGTATTCGTTTTCTCCAATAACACACCGGCGCAGGATAAACTCCAAGATGTGAGTCGACAACAAACCAAATTGATAAAGTACACGGTTTAAATCACAATCGGATATTGAGCTAATTAGACCACTGCGCACAATAAACTCATTCAAATTAAACCACATTTGCTGTGCTCATCGATACTTATTTGTTATAAATATATTACCGATATATGCGAATGTACTTATTTTGTTTAAAGCGCTATTGTAATTTTACATGCTGAATTTTATGGATTTTGATTCTAAGTTATAAAAAATATTACATGGTTAATAGGGACGGTTATATTCATCAAATATCCGTTTCTTTAAATAGCAGTGTATTCCTTTAAGTGCAAAGTGGCGGTGTTTATTAACGGCACTATTTGTTAATTGCTCCGGGCCATGTTTCAACTCTAAACGCTATCGCCGTGCACTGTTCAACACATCCAGGGCATAAATCGCGTCCTAAACAAGCTGCACCTAAGCTGTAACGACCAAAAGTCATATTTAACTATCATCGCACCGAACTGCGCCTAGGTTGCATTACGAGCGGCGCGAGATCCAATATAGCAGCGGTGTGCGGCTAGGAGAGATCAAACAGACGCACTCACACTACGGCGCACAGGCCCGCGGCTAGCGCCGCGCACGGGTGCCGTGGGGTCTCATTTAGGCAGGTTGAAGCCAAGCCTTACGGTGGTAGCAAGTTAGAAACGATATACGTTTCGTTGTCAATTTGCTATCATTTGCTCTAAGGCACAGTCAACAAAGTTTGACCACAGGGGATTAGGTAGTGAAACAAATATCGGGATACCTTCTCATCTAGCAACGTCCAAACTTGCACTTTTTAAAAGTGCGTAGGCGTTCAAATTGAGTGAAAGTGCCGACAGAGTTGAAAATAATAGTTAAAATTATATATGGGGGGAGGTCAATTTATGTTTGAGGGTTGTTTTAAGGATGACAGTTATGACAGTTGAAAACAAAGGGATCAAATCCATTTGAGGATGGGGGTAATACTATGTCGAGGGGTTTAATTTGGCCCTACAGGCAAGCCTGGCGCTTTGCTGCGATGTAAGCCTAGCCTTTTAGATTTGACATAGAGGGCGCACGCTGTAGCCGTGGCTTTGGGCAAGAACTCATAATAAGCCTACAGATATATACTGCGACTTCAAAGGACCCACGTACTCCCCAGGTGTTTCAAAGGACGCACGTACTCCCCCGGTGTCGTCAGTTCGCAGCTAGTTGACACAGTTGGCAGGCTGTTGGCAGGCACCACGTCCACACTCCACAGGGGTGCTGTAAGCGGCGGTCGGGTCACTGAGGTTATCACTGGCGCCATGGTCAGCCAAACTAAGGCAGTTTGTTGCTCAAGTTTTGTTGCAACAGCCTAATGCAATGGCATAGCCAGGATTTTTTGCGCCCGGGGAGACGTCTGAGAGGATTAGCGTCCCTGGCTTTTCTTCAAGAAACTCATAAGCGGGGAGGGGGTGTAGGTGAGATCTTGCAGCGAGAATTATAGTAAACGTTTTAGTAGTCCTATTGCCTAATGATAGTAATAACTTTTAACGAAGGGGCTTTATTATTGCTTGGTAGACTGATTTTGCTATCGAATGATTTTATGAAATCAGTTCGGCTTATTCCTTATAAATCTAGCTTGTAGCTTATTGAACTTAAATATAGCCTAAAGCCTTGTGTATTGGCTGCAATTAAAGACGAGCAGCCGTGCAGTGCATGCCAACCAGAGATCAATACATAATTATTATAATGGTAAACGAAACGATCATCTTGTCCTTAACAATTGATGAAATGGTTAGGTAGGCCAACCTAGCCAACATATTAAAGGAGTCGACGGTCTGTGCTTGAAAATATTAATTTTGTGCCGTTGTGCCGCGCTGATAGTCACACAAGCAGTCCTATTCACAGCAAAGCTACGTTCTTATACCCGCGCAGTTGGTTAGAATGCCCTATAAGTTATTGCTCATAAAGAACACTGACTACAATACGGTTCATGACATTGTGCAATCTATGCAATACTGTCAGTGCAACTTAGCCTTGCAATTCGTTATGCTCGGCTGATTCTAAAAGCTTAAGCTAGTCGACTCATGATTTTGGAGGATCCTACTGTGACATTAGATAGAAATGGCAGTGGTAGGCCCTAATGGATTTTTCATTTTGAACTCTATACCTACTCACTACTCAGCTGTAAGTCAGCAACCATTGGCATTCTAGTAAGCCAGAATCATAATGCAAATAGCCAGTTAATGAGACTCGAGGGTCACACATTTCAAAGCTATAATCTTCCAAGTTAAAGCATATAACTTACTTACTAGGATCTTGGCCTATATTTTATGTAGGAAGTAAAGTATAATGATTTCACGCTCAACACCTTAACTGTCTCTGGTTTCTATTATATGCTATGGTACAAGGAAGAAACATGTGTGTTTTTTCCTGCCTAAGTGGCAAATAAATAAATAAATTGATCTATAAAATTATTCAATGCCTATCAGCTATTTCTCTTTTCCTTTTTTCTCTCGCTCTAGTCTTGGCAATTTGCAACTTTTAATAGTTGGTTATTAAACGCAGCACTGCTGAAAATGTGTTCATTAGGATACAGTTGTAAAGTTACAACATTTTTTTGAAATCCTAACGGAAACGACTAGTTTTTAATAAATGACTTCAGCGTTGACGTAGGCGACTCTGCACAAATACTGGACTAGCAGTATGAATTTGCTAAATTTATATTCGGCTGGTTTATGTTTTCAGGACTGAAACTACTGGACGTTCTGAAGGATATACTGTAAGTGCATGTAGTGTCTCAGCATATAAAATGTAGACATGATTCTAATCATCTTTTAGGTTTTGTTTTCGAAACGCCATCACTGTTAAGGAACAAGGAATGGAATGCAAAAGAGGCAACATGAAATGTTCGATAGTCATGAAATACGGTATTTGGTTTTAAATTCGGATTTGTCACAGAACCACAATGACATCACTACCCAACCAGAATGCGTCAATTTTATCTTAGATCTAATTTCAACACTCTATTATTGGTGGATATAATTTAGTCCTGAGATCATTCAAATAACTCTCGATTGAAAAACTGAACGATAGTGTTTTATTCTCTTGAGTGCTATTTATATCAATTTATTTTAGACAATTTTATGTAATTAGTAAAAATAGAACGTTGCTCATGTGCTTATATCAGAAACTGAAGCTTCCACTGCTCGGTGTGTGGCATGCAGTAAGGAGGCGCGTGATGGCGCCACGGTCGCGCAGCTGGAGCGGTTCGAGCAGAGTCGACAGAGGGACGAGGAGCAGGGTCCGGGGGTGGAAGGGGTCGACCTCAGCTGTCACCTTGACCTCTTTCACACCATCCTCAAGCAGGTGCGTCATCGTGACGTCATGACTCATACCGGCGTTGACTTGCGCCAGGCGTGAATAGAATTTGTGTCCCAGAGTTTATCTTCTTGATTTCTTTCTTAATGTCATACTTAAGTAAGTTACTAGATGTGAGTAAGATACTTTGCCGGGTTCTGGGAAGTCCATTAAGGTCCATTGAGAGAAAAGCATGGAGTTTGACATAGTGTCTTGAATGAAAAATTGAGTTAATGGATCTGGGGGAAGCACAGTGGCATGGGAGTGAGGGCCTGTTGATGGACAAAAGCATTTTTTGACATTGTAACTTTGTGTAAGCTCCATCAGCATCCCCCTGCTTATGTAGTTTTCTTCGATGAGCTGTTTGGGGATACTCATTTTTTGTGTTTAAGAGAGGCCCAGCGCACACTAACGCCGGCCTGCTCTCTGTGTCTGACACTAATGTAAACACTCTTCTCCCCGCTCCGTTCATTTGATGCTCGCTATGGTTGCAGGTGTCTGACACGCCGCAGGACGTACAGTTCTTGTCCGTGCTGCGTCACCTGCTGCAGATCGACCCCGCCGTCCCGCTCAGTGACGTTATCTGGGACGCAGTCGACAAGTTTGTCACGCGCGCCACGCTCATCGAGTGCAAGAACGACACGACCCGAATATTGGCGGACGGCGAGCGCCGATTGGACAGAGCCATTCTACAGAGCAGGTGCATGACCCGATCTAATTCTGCAGATTTACGAATGCTTGAAAAATGTCAAATAATTGAAATGAAAACAATTGGATTCTATACTAGTAACAAGCCATAGCTTACATCCAGAGCTGTGTTAACTAGTGCTGTGAAATTTGTCAGCATCTCTTAAAATTTTATCGAATTCACTTAGTCTGATGTCATTCAGTTTGAAATTTTTTATCAAGTTTAATAAAAAATTTTGTAAAACGTAATTGAACCCTCTCAAAACTAGTAACGGTGAAAGCTTCGTACGTGGCGCAAGTTTCTTGTGTGAAACATTCGGCTCACACCCCTACTCGCTGCCTCTGCTTTAGGTCTGCGTGCAGCAAGGCCTGCGAGTGCTGCTGCCACGCTGCGGCCACGAGCCTCGACGCACACCCGGACTCCCCCCTCTCCCCCTCCTTTCGCCGCCGACTAGAATCCACTCGCAGCGATCAAAAACATGATGACGTCACTGTTCCACCCCCGCCTCCACCCCCCCTTCCCCCGTCTAACTGGACCAAGTCGGCCTCGTCCAGAACGCTCCCTCAGGCGCCCATGGGGAATGGGGCGGGCGCGCCCCTCGCGCCCCCGCCCCCTTGTGTCGGGGGCTTGACTAATGGATATGCGACGCAGAGCTGCGCGATCAAGCTGACGCAGCAGATGACGCCTACGCCTAAGTCGAAGCTGAAGAAGCTCCAGTGGAATAAGATATCGGTCGATAAGGTTGGAAGCACTTCGTTTTACTTGAAATAAACAATAGTTAACCATTTAGATAATAACTGATGTGATAGGAAATATGAGAAAAAATCACTTCAATCGATATCATTAATCAAGTTAATATTGCATTCATGCTTGGTAATTTTTTTAGATTCGCAATGCATGGTTATGCTAGTTTAGATGATTGCTCAGTTTTGAGCATCATACTTAGTTGAAGATCATATATAGTTGAGGATCATGCTTAGCTGAGGATCGTATTTAGTTGAAGATCATATATAGTTGAGGATCATGCTTAGTTGAGGATTATATTTAGTTGAGGATCATATTAGTTGAGGATCATGTTTAATTGAGGATCATGTTTAGTTGATCATTTATAGTTGAGGATCATCGTTCGTTGAGGATCATATTTAGTTGAACATCATACTTAGTTGAGGATCATGTTTAATTGAGGATCATACTTAGTTGAGGATCATACGTAGTTGAGGATCATATTTAGTTGAGGATCATACTAGTTGAGAATCATACTAGTTGAAGTTGAATTTTTTTAGATTCGCAATGCATGGTTATGCTAGTTTAGATGATTGCTCAGTTTTGAGCATCATACTTAGTTGAGGATCATATTTAGTTGAGGATCATTTTTAGTTGATCATATATAGTTGAGGATCATGCTTAGTTGAGGATCGTATTTAGTTGAAGATCATATATAGTTGAGGATCATGCTTAGTTGAGGATTATATTTAGTTGAGGATCATATTAGTTGAGGATCATGTTTAATTGAGGATCATGTTTAGTTGATCATTTATAGTTGAGGATCATCGTTCGTTGAGGATCATACTTAGTTGAACATCATACTTAGTTGAGGATCATGTTTAATTGAGGATCATACTTAGTTGAGGATCATATTTAGTTGAGGATCATATTAGTTGAGAATCATACT
The DNA here is from genome assembly GCA_034695025.1 of Chamaedrilus cognettii. Taxonomy (NCBI): domain Eukaryota; kingdom Metazoa; phylum Annelida; class Clitellata; order Enchytraeida; family Enchytraeidae; genus Chamaedrilus; species Chamaedrilus cognettii. Next base: position 34,751 of record JAQIWG010000124.1, on the reverse strand, counting down.
AGTTGAGGATCATGTTTAATTGAGGATCATACTTAGTTGAGGATCATACGTAGTTGAGGATCATACTTAGTTGAGGATCATACGTAGTTGAGAATCATATTTAGTTGAGGATCATACTAGTTGAGAATCATACTAGTTGAGGATCATATTTAATTGAGGATCATACTAGTTGAGGATCATACTTAGTTGAGGATCATATTTAGTTGATGATCATTTTTAGTTGAGGATCATGCTTGGTTGAGGATCGTGTTTGGTTGAGGATCGTGTTTGGTTGAGGATCATACTTAGTTGAAGTCTGCTCACGCGTCTACTTATTATGCTAAAAATTATTGTTTTCATATTTAACTGATGGCTGCTCTCCTAGTCATATATTTAGAATTAATCTCATTCTACATTATCCAGTCCTTCAGGCGGTATTTTCAATGAACATAAATCAAAGTAATAAACTTGGATCATCCAGAATATAATCAGTTTTAGGCCAATATTTTCAGTAAATCAGATTTGAATTAATCCAATTGCTCCATCGCTAGTTTTGACTCGCGTTCAGATAACCAAACTCTGGTTGTTTGAAGGTGGTGGGCAAGGTGAACGTGTGGACGGCGGTTGGCGCAAAGTTTCCGGCGGGTTACAACATGAACTTTGCGGAGGTGGAGGAGTTGTTTGGAGTGAGTGAGGCTCCCCCTGTCGTCGTTCCCTCCACCCTCGCCGGTGACGCCAGGGAGGGCAGCGGGCAGTCGGAGCGAAGGAAGAAGTCAGATGAGGTCTCAAGTTCTAGTCTACTAGTGTCCTACTATACACAATGAATATAGGCTTAAACTTTTGAATGTCTTTTGAGAAACTGCTGTTTTGTTATGTCAATGCCTTGATAATTGTTGCATGCACTAATATTCAAGCAAGGGATGCAGAGTGATGCAAAGCTTACACCAAATTTAGGCAGCACTGTTTCTGTACAATAGTATTCCTACGCAGAATAAAATTGAAGCCCGGTAACAAAGAATTTGCTTGCAGCCTAGAGCTCCCCGGGCGAGTCGTTAAAGTCGACTTAAGAGGGGGGAGCGGTTCTGTGCTTGATAAAGCCGAGGCCGAGGCACAGAACCGGACTGTAAGAGTCTTCGTTACTACACATGGCCTTTAAACTCGCAGGGAAGAAGAACAAGTAATATTGAATGTGTTTTTTCTGTGGCTGAGAACATGTCTACCAAAAATGTCATGAATCAGTTTTTTCTATTTTCAATAAACACCACCCTTTCCTTCTCGTTACCTGCCCCTCTCAAGAGATATTCTTCTTGACCCTTCCATCTTCCTCGTTTTCCCATTTTCCAAAACTGACCCCCTCCCCACTTAAACTTTGAACCCCTTGGTGGAAAAGGATGCCGACCCCCCTCCACATTTGCGCCGATGTCACCCCTGCCTTGCTGAATGTTTCCAGGTGAACCTGCTTGACGGCAAGCGCAGTCTCAACGTCAACATCTTCCTGCGTCAGTTCCGCATCGCGCACTCGGAGCTCGTACACTCTCTGGAGGCGGGCGAGGGCGCGCTCATCAGCTCCGAGACTCTGCGCGGGTTCCTCAAGATCGTGCCGGAGCCGGACGAGCTCGACTTGCTCCGATCGTACACCGGGGACAGGACGCGACTCGGCAACGCGGAGAAGTTTTATCTGGAGCTGATGACCTTCCCAAAGTAAGCTTTAGCAAGGTTGCTGCTTGTTTGAACAGCTTACAGATGATCGTCTCAGTGATGTATTACTTACAGCTCAGGTGTCTGCTTCACAAACAATTCTTAAATGTTGTTAATTTTCTTCTTAGATTTGAAATAAATTAAGTTCATTTGCAAAACGTCATGACATTATCATATAGCTTTGCGCGTAACTTTGCGTAGTTTCAGATATCAAACGGTAACGTTTCCCAACATTTTCATGAACTTCTTAAGACTAAAATTTACTTGAGATGTTTTGAGAGGCAGGCCTCAGAGCCGTGCTCAGCCCATGTACAATGGGCTCCCAGAAACCAAACACCTAAACAGCTTAGGTGCCCAAAGTCGTTCAGATTTAGTATAAGATGATGGTGCTGTGCAGCTACAAGCTGCACGCGGAGGCGCTGCTGGTGCGGGAGGAGTTTGGTCAGACGCTTGACTGGGTCAAGCCGTGCATCGACGCCATAATCCTGACGGCCAAGGATATCAAGGACAGCGCCGCGCTGCAGGAGATCGTCTACCTCGTCCTCGTCACCGGCAACTACCTCAACGCTGTCAGCCTCACTGCATTGTTGTATCAATAATCATAGTAGTGGGCTTGTGGTCTGCCTCGCTGTGGTGTAGTGGTTGAGTCGGACGAAGAGTCCAGTCCAGGGTTTGAGTCCCGGTGCCGGCAACTATGAAACCATGCGTTACAGGCCCTTCAGCAAGGCTGTTAAACACGCTAGTGTCGCTAGCTACTAACCTCGTGCCAGATAATTATTTATTTGGTTGGCGTCAGGAAGGGCATCCGTAGGTATATCTCGCTAATTTTACCTGATTTCTTCTCTGTATTTTTTAAAGAAATGAAGGAAATGAAAGAAAACTAAATTTGAGTTTTGATTAATGTTTTTCTCACAATATTCCTATGATTGTCTGATGAATTTTGTTCACCGGGGGGGTGTCTAAAGCCGTTTGCAAGTAAGACAGATATATAATGGCACAATGTAACAGTAGCGCGTTGATGTGTTTGCAGGGGGGATATGCGGGCGATGCGGCCGGGTTTAGACTCGGGTCACTTCTGAAGCTGACAGAGACGCGCGCCAACAAACCCGGACTGACCCTCATGCACTACGTCGTCACTGTGAGTCCATTGCGCCTTGCATTACCTTCCCATGTTTCTTGATTAAAATAAGCCTTCTTCAAGGATCATGCAGATTTGAGTGTTATCAATCAACATGAGAATTGTAATGCCAATAACATCTTATAACTGAAACTACGATTAAATGCGTAGTATAAGATTTCAAATCATAAGTTAAATTTTATTTAAAGAAACGTTAAAAGTGACCCAATCTCAAGGAAACGTTAAAAGTAACCCAATCTTAAGGAAACGTTAAAAGTGACCCAGTTTCAATCAAATTAACATCAGTGTCATCTTGTAAGCTGATCTAGTGAAGTGCTAGTGTGATCATTCGGTTACTTTTCTTCTGTCTGTTAATTCTTTTTTAATCTCTTAGCTTGTGATCAATTTCAATAAAAATGTGATAGACTTGAATGTCGGTAGTGGTATCAAGTTTTACATGGCATGCTTTAAAATGGTAAGTATGTTGGCATTCTATGTAGAACTAACGTTGATCGTTATTTGAATTTCTGAGCAGTTCTGTGAGATATAGGTGCATTGTTTGCATAGTTTTAAACTGCATGCTGCTGAAATGCATAAAAAATTTTGGCGCATAAAATGCAGCTTATGTCTCTTGGACACAGTTTGAATGAATAACCCTCGTAAAAAATGCTGCGCACAGTTAAATATTCAAGCTATGTCTGAGCTATTATCAAGAATGTGCAATAATGCCTAGCTTTGTTGTGCAAAGCGTTATAGTTTGCAGTGAATTAAGACTCAGATTTTTCTGTGACCAAACTATGAATGGTATATGTTTACGAACACTTACTCATCGGTTTAATTGCTTCTTAGCAAGACTTATCATAGTTACATGGCCTATTAACGTTTATATGGTAAGGTCATACAGGCACATACTTTCATTTTAGAGTGCATTCATTGGCTATCATTCTGGTTTATGTGACTCTAAATATTTGTATAGCATTCTGAGTAGAAATTATTAATTGGTAGACTGCAGCACGACCAATCGTCTTTCTCAAATCAAACCTGATAGCCTATATATAAAAACATACCAAAGATTCAAACATTTTGCGTGCATAGTAACGCAACATTCACATAGCACTACTTGCTACCCCTTATCTCCCCCATTAATCTACTGGTATAAACATTGTAGGCGTCACTGTAGACATTGGTTACTAATGCCAACACGGCGTTGAATTCATTCTTTCAATATATATAATGTTTTAAATATGTTTAATTTTCATTCTTCAAGAGAATTGTTCCGATTAATTTCTGCTTCCATGTAGTCTATATGCAGATTAGACATTTGTTCAGATTAACGAATGTGACAGAAGTTTTGAAACAACCCCTGAAACAGCTCGTTCATTATAACCTGCTTCTTTAAATATTGGCCGGTTTTAAAATTTCATGTTAGCTGACTTGGCATGGGCGCCGTTGTAAACATTGTACAGCCCGAAGTGGCAGCGCAGTTTGGCAGCCTTGGCTGGCAGCCCTTCAGAACTGCCGCGTGCTCCTCGCATGAAACATCACTACATACAACACACATCCGAGTCACAAAATTATATTATTCACTGTAGGTGACTGCTCCATTGGTTCTTTATCCCTCGGATAGGCTTGGCACAAGGCAGCTCCATAGGGGCGGCGCGAGCGGGGGGTTGGGTGTGTTCTAAACTCCCCACTATTTAGACTGGAGGGTTTGGGGTAAGCTTGTCTAAAATCCCTCCTAAATTTGCTGACGATATTAAGGATTGGCTCGAAAAAGAATAAGCGCGTTTGAACGGCCTCAGGAATAGAAGCATGGCTTTTGACATAATAAGGTTGAGAACGCAGAAAAGCATTTGTTTTGACATCATAATTTTGTTTAAGCCTCAGCTCGTAAACTCCACAGAATTTGTCGTCGATGTTAAATTTGAGAATTAGCTCGAAAAAGAATAAGCACTGACGAAAAAAGCCGCCGTCGGCCCCCTCCCCCCTCCCTCTCCCAGTTGTGAGTTGTGTATGGGAGGAAAATGTCGGACGTAGTGAAAAATTGGGCCTTTTATCAAGACTTAGGAGTCAGATGCGGAGACCATCAAATAATCCCTGCTCGGCACGAATTAAAAAAATCTTTATGAAGCCCCCCAGTTTATAATTCATCGCGCCGACCACGCTATATTCAGAACGTGAAGCAATGTAAATGCAGTAATACTAGTCGCAGTGAAACAGCTACATGGAGCTTCTGGCTGACTTTGACACAGGGCTCATACAGTTGTACAATGAAGTAATGAACACCATTGCAACCAATTCATCGCCAGTGTTTTGTGAATCAACATGGCACCTTCTGTTGGCCCACGGACCTGCCGAGGCGTGGGTGGCTAACGCGCTAGTTTTCTAAAGGTTTATTGTGTCGATTCAAATAAATTCAAAATCGGCTGCTATCGGCTACAATGAGTCATATCAATGCTTTGATCGATGCAATTGACCCGATCATTCCATGATTTGAGGATGAAGATGGATCCTTACAAAGTCGAAATTCAATGAATAAGACGTTATTGTATTCATGCAAACGTGGGTCATTTTTGGTGATAAATCATCTAACTGTCAAAGCTCATCGCCCAGTGAGAGGCTGTTTAGTTAGATACTTGTATTAATGTGCAAAAAGTACTGCTTTAGGCTCAACGCTTTATGGTGCGGCCTTTGACATTTGATTCTGGCTGTGTGGCCTGAGGGCTTTTGCTCCCTAGACCCTATTGGTCAACAGGATATTGTAGGCCTATGTAGTTTGCCAGAGAAAGTGTAGAGATTTTCGCCCGCTTTTAGCTATTAAAAAAATTCCAAAATTTCCCCCGTGTAGCATATTCCTAGCCATTTACAAGGAGTATGGCACTAAGACGACAATACAGAACTAATATCCAACAAGGCTTATGCTTTCGTTGACTAATCCGCGCAGCTCTGCTTTAAAATCAACTGTATTTTTATTAGTCCAAATATACAATGATAAACTAAAAAAATTATTGTGCTCTTTTAAGCTCAAAGGTTTGCTATTATTTTGATGCTGTAGGCTGCTACACAGAAGAATGCGAAACTGCTTGACCTCCCGCAGCAGTTAAAGTATCTCAAAGAAGCTTCACAGTCAGTTTCTAATACGTATCATTATTTTATCAAAGTATTCTTATCTTGATACTTAAATTTCACCATCTCCGTGTGCAATATTAAATGGATAAAATCTGTGAAGATGCATCTGTGATATTTTTGGCGATTATCTACGCAAAAGCTGTGTTGTTTCGACATTCCTTTCTTCTATTCATTAAAATTGTGTCACAATTTGATTTTTACCGGGTACGTTAAAAATTGAACTACTACACTGTAATGCCAAATGGTTTGATCGTTTCCTGTGGTTTTCCTTAAATATTGCAGTTATTTATCTGTGCTGTCAGGTATTCTGTGGAGACGTTGGCTGCTGACATAACGAGTCTGCGCGACAAGATAAAGTCAATATCTGAGCAGATCGTCAACGCTGAGCCAAATTTCCAACGTCAGATTACAGCTTTCTTACAGGTTTACTTTTATTCGCTTAATTATTGTAGCAAAAACCTCTGCGCTATTAATATATTTATTCTTTCAAAAACTGAGAATTATACTCAACATGATTTATGAATGAAAATCAAACTTCTCTGCATGCATCTAGCAATATCCTAACAAAGATTTGATAATGATATAAAACAAAATAATAATAATGGGTTTTGAGTCCGTTTTGGCGTCTAGTGACGTCATTAAAAGTATGAATGTGTTGTAAAAAATTTAAATCTTGGCTTATATATAACCCTATGAGCTATTCCAGATAATTTTTGAAACTTATTGAGAGCGGTTGTTTCTCATTCCGCATAAGCTTGTATCGTTTTTCACTTTTCAAACTGCGACGTAATTGGTCTGTAGAGCGGATGGCATGTGTGTTGTAGACGGCCAATAAGGAGATGCGCAGTCTAGAAGCTGACTTGAGAGAGATGGAGGCACTGAGAGTACAGTTAGTCGAGTATTTCTGTGAGGAGGAGAAGTCGTTCAAACTCGACGAGTGCTTTAAAATATTTAGCACGTTCTGCGACCGATTCACCAAAGCAATTCAGGTAGGCCTAAGATCAAATATAAACGATTTGAAGCTACAGTATGTATTGAATATACATGTAGTATTATGGTGCATATCTAGGCATGTTCTATTTATTTTCAAAATTTAGCTTGAATTTATGAAACATACATTAAGTGTAAAGTGAAAAATATACATTTGTGAAAAACACACCAATTAAGTTGCAGATAGTTGATAGAACCATCTTTGATGTATTAACATGCGTAAATGCGAGAAAGTTTTCAATTGCGTTTCCTATCACATGTGAGTTGATCTTGTGATGAATGATGTCTAATTGTTAACAGGAGAATGAGCAGAAAGCAGTGCAGGAGGAGAAAGCCATAGAGCGAAAAAAAGTGCAGGATAGGATCATTCTTAAAAGACCTTCCTCGGGTATAACATTCGCTTTCTTTTCTTTTTCAGAAAATGGAAGCACTGTTGCCATGGTCTTGAATCTTGCAATCTTTGTTTGCATCAGTCTTGCAATTGTATTATGTGTGAATTCTTTGACTTTATTTAGATTTATTTGTTTAAATATATGCAATTATTTATTCGCCTAGCATAGTAACGTTTGAATTAAGAGATATTTGTAGATGATCTGTTGGTGATGAGACACAGCAACAGTTTATTGCAGCTATAAATGTTACATGTTATATAGACAATGCGCAGAACGCATATCCCTTAATGAATGCCATGGGATCATGACGTGTCATATAATAATACGTATAAATCTGCGAATGACCCTTTCAGTGGTGGAGGGGGATCGTGCCCCCGGCTCCGCCTCTATTGACCCCGGTACTCAACGTGCTTCTGACGTCACGCCCCTCCGCCACTCCTCCGACTTCCTCAACCAGCCCTCTGAGTTCGCTCGCTTCGATACGCTGCGCTCGAGCGGGGGTCGCTCCAAGGACGTGCGCCTGCTGTCCGTCGAGGACCGCCTGGCCGTGCAGCAGCAGCAGCAGCAGCAGCAGCAGCAGGACGAGAAGCGACAGCGGCGCAGCGCGTCCAAGACAGACGACCTGCTCGACTACCTCAGTCAGCCGGGCGGCGGGGAGGACGCTAACTTTGAGCGCGTGGGCAGCGTGCGCAGGCGGCGGCGACCACGCACGCCACTCGACAGTCTCGTCGGTGACCGCGAGCGATCCACCCCGTCCCCTGCTACCGGACCGGGCGATGACGTCACGAGGGGCAGACAGATGCGGGAATCAGGCAGTTACTCGCCATCAGTGGAGACAGTTATCCGTCGAGCAAACAGTCCATTTAAGTTTGATTCTCCGCGCGCCACGTCGGGTGGCGATCAGGCGAATCGCGTCAGTGGGGAACTGACCCGTCGGCTGTCCGCGTACGACTACACCGATGACGCGGCGGCGGCGAATAAGGAAAAGGAAAAGGAGCGCCGTCAGCTCCACCTGGAGCGACTCCGCCGTGGAAGAATCGACATGACTTCTGTTACGCCGAGCTCCGCCGCGCCCACTGCGGACGTTACTTCTGAAATCAGCCGCGTCTGCGGACAGATCGGACGCGAAATCCTTGCATCGAACCCCGACGATAAACTGACTGGTGGAGCGGATGCGGGGGAGAGGCGCCGGGCGGGTCAGATCAACGAGAGTGCAATAGAGGGCGCGGGGGCGCGCAGTCGCAGCGCTTCGGTGAGGGGGGAGGAGATGGAGGGAGAGGTGGAGGGGTCGCTGACGGAGCGCGCGCTGCTCAAGCACAGTGCGCGCAGCTGGAGCAAGACTTCGGCGAGCGACCCCTGTGCTGACGCAGCGCACGCTGACGAGGTTTGCGCATATCTCTTTTATGTTTAATTTTTATGTACTGTATGTTCAATAATATTTGCATCTATCATGATATAAACGCAATTGACTATTAATTGACAATTGATCTATTCGAATTAAGTTTCGAGAAGTCAATATGACCAATGAAATTGTTTAAGGTATGCCTAATATTTATTGTTAGTATTATTAACTGAAAGTATTCTAGTTACTAAAAGTCTTTTCACAAAGGCTATAAAACTATAAGCCTTTGGATTTTTTTTAGAATTGAGTTATTATTTATTTCTACATTATAATTGTTACAGCTTACATCATGACCTTGGCTCAATTGACCAATGGAATGTTGATCCTTTAGCAAGTTTTTGTCTAGCCTAAACCTAGATAAAGCAAAATTCCCCTTACATAAAGCTGTACTAACAATGTCAGCTATCTCATTAATTAAGTCCAATTTTTGCAAAGCGCAATAGTGAATTTCCATACGATGTTACCCATCATGTTTTGAATTTTTCTATCAGGTGGGGGAGTTGAGTCCCGTGACGCGCCGCTGGGGTCGAGTCTTTGAGGAGGGGGGCAGTGACCCCACCGCCGCCCCCTCGAATCCCTCCCCCTCCCCCCTCCAGCGCGCGGCCACCCTGCCCCGCCGCTGGAGCAACCGCGTCAGCCTGCTCGGCAGCAGGGAGAACATCATCGCGGAGGACGGCGGGGAATTCCAGATCAACGACAACAATCGGATTTCCCCGCCGACCCCCCAGATGGAAAACGGAAGAAATACCCACGTCGAGTCGTCGGAAGAAGTTCGTTACCGAGTGGGGAAAAAATCTGCGGATATAATCGCTGGAGGGGGCATTGTGGGGGGTCGCGGGGTAGGGGTGCACAGCCGGGGCGTGGCCCCCTCCCCGACAAGTTCACGCGGCTCGAGCCAGTTCGACGCGGACAGCGGACGAGACGAAGGCTTTGAGTCAGAGCGCACGTCCATGTGTAGTACGGTTGGGTCAGAGATTGTTCCCCTTGGGGGGGATCATCGGACGGGGAGGACGCAAAGGTCAGGGGGGGTGACCTCAGGGGACGGGGAAGACGAGGGGCGCCCAGAGCTTCCATTTGCAAGAAGCATTGATAGTTTGATATTGAAGCCGGAGCTCGTGCTGACCGGAGCCTCCATAGACATAGACGACCCGGCCGTGCCAGCGGGGACAAGCAACAACACTGTCATCATCGACGATGATTTCCTGTGCCGCGACGCGTCTACCAATCGCAGTTTTGGCGCTGGGAGTCACGCGGCGCACGACAGTAGATCCGTCAGACAATCGGTCGGTGGAGCGACTGCCGCGTCGGTTCAGTCGAAGCCGAGGTCGTCGTTTGGCGCCAAAGCGGCCGTGGCGGACATCACGGCTCGACTCTCGCAGCCGAAGAAAGCTCCGTCACTTTCGACGAGCGTGGCTATGACGAAATCAACAACAGCGACGTCGGCGAAAAACGCCGCAGTGGCTAAACCTGTCACGGCGTCATCGTCGCCGTTTGTCCGTGGCTCGAAGCTCCGCTCCACCATGCCTGCCCCGCGGCACCAGAGTCCCGCGGCGAGGAGACCGGCGGAAACTCATCACGGAGAATCCCACACTCCGCCGTCGGACCAGGACGTCGCACCAGAGCCGCCGCGGCGCACCTCCTCCATTAGCGTGTCGGACCGGCTCAGCATGGGACTGCCGACCTCTGCGAGGAGACCCTCGACGGGCGCCGTGGAGGGGACGACTCCCATGAAACGTCCGAGTCGACTAGGCAGCAGCTTCATGGCGGCCGCGCGAGCCAAGTCGAGCAAGGACGAGGGGGGGACGGAAAGGGGGGCGGAGGGGGGGGCGGAGGGAGGGCCAAGGAGCAGCAAGCCACAGTCGCTCTTCAAGAAGATTCTCGATCACAACAAGGGCGGGCCGAGGAAGGAGGAGCTGGTGATAGTTCATCGCACGCCGCGCGTTGTGTCGAGCACGCCCGTAGCGAGGCCAACGAGATTCACGTGACGCACTCACGCGATGCTAGCGCGCTGTACAGGTTATTCTGGGCGGTGCAATCAGTGCGGTGCTCAGTTCTAGCTTGGTGTCGACACAGGAATTACAGACGTTATGATAGTAGCAGTCCAACGTGTAGGTTATAACCTTTATAGCCTTTTATACCTTATTATCTCTCATTGCACTGGGCCATGGAATCAGTGCGGTGCTTAGTTTTATCGCGATGTGGATACAGGAATTACAAGCGTATGATGTTGTTATCTTGATCGTATAATTGTAACGGGACTATGCACTTGCAGTACTCCTATATTATTCCTTGTGTGGTCAGTGTAACTGGTGTACTGTATATTTTTCATGCAGTCTTCTCTGAATGTTTTGCTTGATGATAAACTAGGCTTACTATTGAACTAGATTTCACTAGTTATAGTTAACAAGATAACAAAATTTTGCTAGTAGTACATAGTAAGCATGATATTGCTTGTAGTATCTAGTAAGATCACTGTTACTCGACTACTAAGTAGAATAAGCTAGATTTACGCCTACTCCTTTTGTTTTGCTTTAACCCAATAATGTGAGTCAAACTTGTTATTTACTCAGCGTTAAGTTTATGCTGCTTAATTTGGTCGTTGTTTCCGGTGTTTCACGTGCTCTTAAGATATACTGTGTACAGTTAACAAGTTTACACAATGCCAATATGTTAACTCATCACAATCTTCGCAAAATCTGTGAAGATTTTGATTTAAAACGCATTTCTTGGCATTTGTCACTAAATTTTTCTTTCTCTGATTAAGTTGAAAATGCACAAATTTCGAATTTTAGTCATATTGTATTATTTTATTTTTATTTAGATCCAAGTTATTGCTATAGTCTAACTATCACAACACTTAGTTTCTTCTAGGCAGGATATCCAGCCAATGCTGTATTGTGATATGCTGCTTCAAAAATTAGCGCCATACAGGTATAAAGCTTAGTGTTTTACGCCACAAGAATGATATTTGAAAGTAACGAAGATCAGGAAATATCAAGATGTATGACGTTGTAGTTGCAAATTTTTTGGAAGTTTTTCTGTATATGCAGTTTCTTCAAGATTTAAAGGGCCAACTGACTTATAGTTTTTTAATGTATAATTTGAACAGATTTTTATTTTCCTGTTTTTTGCATGTGTATGTATCTATTTACTGAATTTTAAAATTGTTTGCCGTTCAGAATGTTTGTGTCATTTAGAAGATGCAAAAGCTGACAAATTTCTATTAGTTATAGAAATTTTAGAAGTGGTGCAACTCCGAGAAGATATTAATTTAAAACAGCTGTAGGTGAATTTTTTATTGTTGCGTTTTTTTTGTTGTTTACCTGAAGTTTAAACTTTTTGTTAGTATGCAATGCTCGTACCATAGACATTGTTTGAATGCCATGGATTGAATGTAATAAATGGGTAACTTCATTTGCTACATATTTCTTGAATGTATGTTTTATTCAAGGATTAAACCTTTTTTTATGATTTAATTTGTAGTATTTCGTTTATGAAATGTTTATTTAGCGTTTCTGATATAATCTATGCATATTTCCAGCAATAATCCATGTCAAAAATATTGAAGTCGCATTCCTTGTTTTGAAACTCAGAAATTTCACTTCAGACAATGTATTTACTATTTATTGTTAATAGCAAATATTTGAAATAAGCAGTTTGTAATGCTACAAATAATATGTAAATCATTGACTTTTAATCAATTATAAACGCAAACTAATGGTGATAGAATGTCTAACATTTGCAGTCTTAGGCTGTAAAAATTGATGTCAGTTGTGTATTATTGTTGAGAATACAGCAATGTATTATAATGATTATCGGGACAGAGTGATGTCATGTTATGCATGTAACGTATCCAACTAGGTCGACTTTAAATTGTTAATACTGAGAGACCGGTCGTGGTGGAATGTTAAAAATGACTATTTTAAAGTTTCTACAACTGCAAAAATATTTATACTAAACAAAAAACGAAAACTCTCTGTCGATCTGTCTGTCCCTAGTTACGTCAAAATCAGCGACGCTTGTGATTGGTCAGCTCCGATGCAATGATTTGGTCCGGAGGTGACGTCGCCTGATTGCCTTGGTGGTCTGCAGGAGAGTCTTGCTCTTGTAGTCGCGCCAGGACGCGGCCTTGAGCAGCTCGTGCGCGGCCTGACGCTCGCTCTTGTACTCCTTGCACTGTGCCACGCACACACACCAGCGTGTAATTAAATAAACACTTACGATGCTCGAATATGAATAAAGGATCCATGTTAAGATAGCGCCATGTATAGTTGATGTACAAAGTTCAGCCAGTGTTCAGTGATAAAATGCCTTATATTTATATCAGCTGCTATTTTTGATCTAGGCATTTTTTCTATGCAGCGGTGTTACAACAGGTAACGCAATCACAGTTTGAAAGTGTCATGTAAATTTTGTATTTGAGCAATGTAACATTTCTAGCAGGTTTTACTCAATAAGAATGATTTTGTTTTACTGCAAATATTAATACTGCCTAATGTTTTATTATTGTGATGTTTGACCAATAATTTACATATCAGCAATGGCATGTCATAAATATGCATATCAGCATATTTAGCAATGGCTACTGTTCCATATTCAATGTATACAAATCCAAATGTATTTCAACGAGAAAGTGTAGCTATCAATTGTTACTTTATGCATTGTGTTCTTATGCAATAAAAGTCACTACATCACGTTGCAATGTGATCTACATAATTTTGTGACTGAATTTAAATTTTAAAAACTTTCCTGCTGCCAATAAAACAATTCTATCCGAATAGTGAATTAATAGCCTTTTTGTGTTGCCTAACTGTTGAATGTATTAGCGATTTTATTTTACATATCGGTATGATTATCTATCAAATCTTTAAGCATCGAATGATTTGCTAGTTTCAAAAATTGTTTCCTACTTATTACATTACTTGAATTTGAAATGATTCTTATTTATCACACAGTAGTAGCGGCATAAATTAAACCTGAGGGTAAATCTAAATCACTGTAAAGTCTTGCTTCAGGACAAACCAAGAGTGCAGATTTTGTTTACGTAACAAATTCTTTACATCCTATTTAAAAAAATGAATAAAAAAGTATGAGTGATTTTGTACTTAAAAATAAAATAAATATCTCGATTACCGAATTTTTATTGAAAGATATGTCTGACAATTACGAAGCAGCGGTTTATATCAGACATTCAGTTATTGCTGCACTGCTACACTGCATCGTTTACTCACTATGACGTCGACGGTGAAGAGTATGCTGTCGCTCGTGTGCTTCTCAAAGAAACGTTTGCTGATTTGTACCACTTCAGCTCCGTCGCTCACCTGCAGTGTTATTAACGACACCGATTTATACATTCAAACTTTAGATACTATCAAACTGATGCTAAAGATAAAATTTCATAAAAATTTTATTGAAAGATATGTCTGACAATTATGAAGCAGTGGCAAATAAGCAGAATTAATTTTGATTTTTCAACTCGTACGCCTAAATTGAAATGGACAGACATAGCACTATGCGTTAAGTCGACCATAGCATCGGCGTAGGCCTACGCTATATTTTCGCTGTCGAGAATGGCACTACGTCTCTTTTGTAAGGAGAAGGCATAACACTACCTTATTATGTTTGAAATATTGCGCACGAAGTGTTTATATATTTAACAATTTTTAAATTAACAAACGGCTGATAGCCACAGCTCATCGTTCGCTAGCCGTGACGTGGTTATTAACAATACAACAATATATCCTCATAGACTTGATTGTTACACAGCAATATAGAACAGAAGAACCCTGCAGCCTACCAGACTGAAGCCGCGAGGTTCAGATGCCAAAGGCGCTTGTAGGTGATCTAAACCCTGTCAACAAAAAACTATCCGATACTCACATATTATTTCTACAGCGTTTGTATAAAGCCAAGGCCCTTCTATAGACCATTCGTTTTTTACTACCCAATGTTACCTCTGTGGATAAGTAGGCCTATGCTTACTGCGCTAGTCTATTAATAATTTCTAGCCTACAACGTACATGTATGCTTAATATCTAATCTCACCCGTTCAATCTGTGAACGTTGAATAACTGGCAATCTTGCCACTGTAACGATTAAATTAATTCCTTGCACGTCATTTACATTCCTGTTTAGTCGTTTGAGACTAACTGAACGACACTATTATGAAGTTCAAGGAAAAAAATCGAAAATAGCAAATGTGGCAGTAATGCTACATCAATACAACTTAACTTTTAATACAAAAAAATTTCATGAAATCTATCCCATGCTTAGATATGCCAGTAACTGCAGCATGAAGCTTTGAGAGCGACTCACAAAGATATCCCCGGCAGTCAGCGCGTCCAGCTGTACAAACTTAAACTTGATGCACGGCTTGAGGCCGACAAGGGCCACGGACAGTTCATCCACTGTTTCCTCCTCCTCCAGCGGAAGCCACAAGTCGGCGTCGGTTTCTTCCGGGACGGAAAGACTCGACTTGACGTAGATGGAAGGAAGGAAGGAGCCTTGGTGTGAGACTGATCTCTGCTGGCTGCAGCCAATCCTCGAGCTGTTCTCAGCTGTGTGGCTGTCCTCCTGACAACTCTGGGTTGACCTGCTCGTCGTTCTTTTTAACAACAGCGTGTCGGATCTATTTGAAGGCTTTCTCGTGGACAGTCGGAGGTCAACGATAGGCTGGCAGCGCATCAGGTTCACTTGACCCTTGGAAACAATACAACAAAGTGAGTGATTTAGTGCGTGAACCATTATAAGTGAGAAAACACGGAGTAAAATTCGTTTACAGATTTCAAAGGCACGCGTTTATGTGCACTGTAGTCAAAGGCGCCGGAGCCATATACCCAGGGTGGGCATGTGCCCACGCACTTTTGAAAGTGGGGGGGCACCATGGGGGGGCACAAAGTGGGAGAGCACCACTAAAGGAATCAATATGCTCTTTTTCAATATAAACAACGATCTCTTTGTTTCACATGTTCGTGTTCTTTTGTCCGCTAACAAAATATGAAATTTTTATAAATTACCAGAATAAAACAAATCTAATGCCTCTCAAATGACTAATAAATTTTCTGCTAAAAAATTAGATGTCAAAGTACCATCAATCATCTCAATTTAGATGTGATCAGTGACCTCATTTTCACTGCATATCAATATAATAATTATCAGTGTAGAATGCCATACCATGCCACTGCTATATTATATTACCCTTTTATTAGGCCTAAATACTATGCAAGTGACGATACCGCTTTGATGATATAAAGCCACGGTGTTCTGTTAGTATCAGCTGTGATAATCTGACCACGTCTGAAACAAACACTGCGATTATTGGAATATTAAGGAATGTAACTAAATATCAAATGGTCCCATTTTTTTTTTACAAAAACAATAATTATGTTTGTTCTTCGATTGTTTTAGAGCTTACCTTAAAATTGCCTATCTATCTATTGCAGGATAGTAGGCTAAAGAGATATGACAACGTGTTGAAGCCGTGTAGCGTTTGTACAAATCCACAGAATGGTACAGACGATAGACTCATAATATTTATACAGACCCATAGTATTGGTATTCGCTTGCTTCATGCACTGCAGCCAATTGATCGATGAGAGAGCTCTCCACGTATTTGAGCGTTCTAACAGCAGATACGGCAAAGATTCGGCAGAGATATGGCAAACCAATGAACTTACAACTAATTTACTTAAACTTACTAGTTACAATTATTTGCATTGCTACTTCTTTTAATTCATTGCTGAAACTATGTACGCTAGAAAACATAAAACTGTTCAGAGTGGATCCTTTTGATAGCTCAGTTGGCACACAGGTTAAAGAATATAATTACACTAGATGCATCAAAATTATGTTAAAAAAGCTTAATATTTAATTTACTACAATCGATCTCAATCATTGTTAATTTTATATAAAAGCCTGAATTAACAGTTAGGCCCTGTAAGTTAAATACTTAATAATCAGCTGTTAATGTACTGCATACCTCAAGAAATCCAGAGGAAGTCCAACTGTAGAATGCTGAAGGTAAGTAAATGTCTAAAATGAATAGAAAAAAAACGTTTAATTATGCATATCTACTGCATCCAGCTCTTGGTTTTGAAACAGTCTAAGTGGGGGTGGTGCTGACGGAGAATTTATCCCTTCTGTCCGGAATTCACGAACGCGGGGGGGGGGGGTGGGGGGTGTTGGGACTGACCTTATTCATCAAATTTAACACTTAACATGTCGAAATCAATACTTTTAATAAGAAATTCGGGAGGGGTTCAATTATATCTGGGGGGTTTTATACTTTGCTTCAGCGACATTCTTCAATCCAGTATTTAGATGCTGATCCGATATTCAAATCTCAGCAACCAATCCCATCGCTTGAAATCAACCTTGGATCAAAATCTCTGCGCGCTGATTGATGACATCACGACCCCGGATTAACATCTTCATTCTTGATCGGAAAATCCAACTTTAGAGTTCATGTGATGTTTCTATTTATATAATTGGCCTATCTTTACGAACATCTCGAGGAACAACCTAAGGTTAGGTTGTTTCTTGAAAATTATACCGACAACAGAGCGTAATAATATCTGCTTTCACAAAACTCAAGCCCTCCAAACATTTATTTCACAGAACTCACAGCGCAGCCCTAACGTAGATGCTCTAAACCTAGGTTAGCCCTAACCCTTATGCACCTCTAACCCTGACTTGGTAACCCTAATGCAGCCTTAATCCAAATATAATTATCATGCATCGTTTATATATGGGTCATAAAACAATGCGTTGTTGTTACAGTTTCCAAAGAACAACCGATTTTGTAAAGTACCCACGTCTCTGTGTATGACAAGAACCTCCAGCTGACCCTTCGCAACCAGGCTGTCATTCTTCTGCCACTTCTTGCTAAGCTCTTCAGGCTACAATATGATCAACAAGCTGAAATCTTTACTAATTTACTTAGTAAAAATCTTAGTACATAAAAACTACGATCACCAAATGTAGGCATTTATTGGCACACTGAAAACTTTTGCAACGCTATAGGAACTATCACGGGTCTGCCGTAATTTTTGCATTACTAAATAGCTCAGAAAGCATTTTAAATGTACGATGCTTCAAGTCACTGCAACCATAGGTTTACTTAGCACTGTGTGTACATTTTTTCTTAAAAAAAGCAATGACAATCTTACGTCTGTAGTCATGCCCTTCTCCAGGTAACCCAGGTGTTTGGCGACATCCCCAGACGACAATGAAAACCAACGAATGATGCTTGCTGCACAAATAGTCGCAAGGATGATAGAGAAACATTTACAATAGTTATGGTTCATAAAAGCAACGAATCATTTTTATCGACTGCAACTGATTTCTCACTATTAAGCTACAGTCTAGTCAACAACAAAGCCACGTTGAAATGACTGATCAAAAACCAAAGAACTGGCACATCAATTAACAACCTACAAAGTCAAAAATGCAAGTTCCAACTGAGATTTTAAACCATAGCTACATAGTAATAATTATTATTATTGATTTCGATGGCAACCTTCAGACTACTTAATATCATCTGAAAAGTTATTTGGTCTGAGGGACAACCAAGCACAGTTGAGTAACAACGTAAGAAATATACTGAGCGTAATTTTAACAGCAACCTCTTCCAGCGAGGACATAGTAGAACCAATCAGGCGAGCGCCCTTGATAGGCGATAATTCTCCCATCTTCGTACCTAAACACATGAAGAGCTATTACAGCATCAACCAAATACATTCAGAGGTTCTTGATGACGTCTTTAGACGATATAACGGTCTTCAAACTAACAATTAGTTCTTTCATTATATATAAATTTTCTATATTGTATGAAACAAATTATATGCATTTCAAAAAGACATTCATTATTTTCATACTTTAAAGTTATTGACGTTTTGAATATTAATTTGTACATACATGATACATTGAAGAAACACAGCACACGCAACTTTGTACATCAGCATATAAAAATGAAATCCACGATCAATGAAATCCTATATTCATAGCGGCTCACAAGTCCATACTAACTTTGCATATTCGATGTGTCTAGCGACTTCGCGGTGCATCTCGGCTGGAAACAGATGCTGAAAGGCTCTCGTGGCGTTCAACAACCATGATATCTACACACGGCACACAACAAGCTCAACTTTTAGCAACTATCGTAAAACATTTTTCAAAACTGATTGTTAGCCGTATGGTTTATGAATTTTCATGCTAGCTAGTCCTTAGCCGACCAATCGAATCATAGATGGCGTCACAGCAAGAGATATAAATTATTGATGAACTATGAGGTTGTCACCATCAACATTCCCGCAAGAAGTTGACAGCTTGCTGAGAATAAATGACACTGCGTGGGGAACTAAATTATTAAATTTTTGGTTGCAAACAGAACTGACGACCGGGAGGGTGGGGAGAGTGGGGGGTGGTGATACAAGGTCAGCGTCGGGTAACTGTACGAAAATGCTGAGTTAGAATTGTGGATGGAAATTTATTTATTATTACGTTGCGCTGCACTACAAGTTACTAGCGCTGCGTTGCTGCACGTTTGAAGGTGCGCTGTTGCGCAGCAGCGCAGCTTAGAGGGAACTTTGGTCGCCACCCTACCCCTTCAGGCCTTCAGGTATTTAACAGAACTAACCACTTTGAGTGCGGCCTTGTCCCTGTGTTGAGGAAGAGTTGTCAGTGCGGTCTGTAGAGTCTGTCCGATCTGTTCAGAACAGCGAACATACGACAAACCGAAATCTACGCAGTCAGTCCTATTTGGGCCTATAGTTCAGTAATGGAAGCTATTGCATACATTAAAATTAAAATACAAATAATGCCTTCAATTGCTTGCTGACACAATTGTAAATTGTTTCATTGGCTACCAATGCAATTCACTGATTGGTCTCTCGATCGAATGCTGAACGATCAAGACTGGGCTAGTGCTTCATCGCTCAGTTTCTATGAATTATTGCTTAATGCTGAATTATTCAAAACGACATATTTTCCCAGTTCAAAGATTAAGACATATTTTCTCGTTGCAAAGCATTTTTATGCTATAGAATAGGAGAACTTGCTACATCACTTAACCTTTGACCACCTTTAATTGCCAACTTATTAAACGTGCATCGTTGAGTGCGTTAATATATTGTCAACATAGAATCCTTAACGTTCGCCGATAAAAGAGAGTGGTCAATGACACGCACTACAAGTCCGCTGACGTCGGTGAAAGTTCAGGATAATTCAGACTATAGGGGAGTGTTACTCACGCTCGTGAGAGTGGCGTCGAGGACGCGACTCGGTCCTCCCAGCATACGCTCCAGTCTGTAGCGCAGCTTCAGCCGCTCCTCCGGGTTCAAGAAGAATCTGCACACGCACCCAGCATTGGTTCTCATTTAAATACCATGTTTAATATCACAGTTTTCAACTCATAACCATTCAACACGTTATACAAAATGATGCAGCTTCTAATGATCTTGAATCAATTGCATCCATAGAGCAGTTTACTGCACTCATAAGGCGCCTAGATAAGATATCTGACGAACAAAGCAGACACGCACCGTTTGCTGCCTCGAAATCCGCGTAGAATCAGCGCGACTAGACTAGCGGCCATTTTGAATCTTTCCACAGCGCTCTGCAAAATTCATGAACTGATCTAAATAATCACAAATATGATAGGCGCAACTTCAAATTGATTTATTTCGAATGCTCACAGGGGATAGTCATACAAGATAAATTTTATTTTTTATTTTTTAAATCTTAACATTTGTATGCGACCACCCAGAAACAACACAAGTGATCTCAGAAACTATTGTGTCATAATTAGACCAAACCTTGAGATGTCGTCGTCGAAACTTGTAAACAAAGACAGGCGACAGTTTTTGGTATTTCTGAAACACACATTAGAAATGCTTAGGCAAATGAATATGCAGAGTATCAGATTAGTGGACTAACACAAAAATCAATACCATTATTTTGTTCTCCGATTTAATTTTTAAAAACAACGTAACTGCCCAGGAGCATTTAAATTCTAGTTTTAGTGTCATTGTGATCGATGATCGATCAATGATCTTGCTATTTAATTTGTTAATCAAGTTTGGTCAATAAATTCTAAAATAACACATATTTAACATTTAGAGGTCTCCATTAATAACGCTGCCACTTTTAAAAGTTCCGTCAAAATGTATCGTATTTTATATAAGCTTATGGTTTTGGAGGGAAAATAAAACCGCTAAAACAAATTCAGAGTGATTGGTCGAAGCACGCTTACTCTCTTCTGTAGGTTATCGCGCAAGGCAGCGATATAACTCTCAAACGAGCCACTTGGGAAGTTCTGTTAGCAATAAACCTGTCACGTCATCCACAATTAGGTCTACAGGTCTTCATTGAAGGCGCAATTTGCCGATAGTACATTTTGCTGGGGTATAATAGTCAAGCTTTCTGTGCAATCCAATGTTTATCGAAGAAAGGATCGAAATCGTATCGATAAGGACAAGACTTCCACTGCGCGGGTTCAGTGAAATGTTTTTATTGTAACCAGTTACAAATCAGACGTCCTTAATTAAGTCTCGACCACGAGAGCAGCGTGGTGACGAAGCGACTAAAGGGCTTAATAACGGGGCCAGTGGTCAAATCCGGAAGGAAGAGGGGGGGGAGGCGTTTCCAATATACCGAAATAATGAACGCGTTAATTCATCAGAAATATATCAGTGGTAGAAATTCTCGCACAGAAATATGCAAGTAGCCTACAACTAAATCAGAATCCTAATGCATGATGGATTATTATTGTTATGAATTCGAGAATAAAGCTGTTATGAATTCTAGGTGTGAATCCAGTAAATTTATAAAATTGCATGGCTTCTATTCAACTTTAAGCTTGTCAACATTATTCTTGAACTGTAGGAGTTAGGCATGGGCGAAAGCCTTTTCGGAGTTTCAACTCTTTTTTTTAACCTCGTTACTTCACTGATTTGTACTGATTAAGCTTCTTATCTTGTCTTGTACTGAAGTAATAAGTGAGAAAAAAAAATCATTAAATTAATATCTTACAATGTACTTCCCAACCTCCAGGTAAAGCCGTTTACCCTAGAAGAGGGGGGCATCACTGCTTCAGAGGTCGTCATCCCCCCGCCTCCAAGTTATCCTATCTGAATAATGCATAGCTTAATATGGCTCCGACAGGTCGTCATAATCACGCAGGAATGTTGAAGACGGCGGGCGCAGTAAATTAGCTGTTGGCACGTTTGCTGCTGATCATGATTGATATAAGAAACAACAATATATACACCAAAAAACCATCACATCCACAACAAAACATTAAATGCACAAGAAAACAATGACATCCACAAGAAAGCATTACAATGTCATCTGCAAGAAATCGTTCGTATATTTGGTGGATCCAAAGTTTCTTTTGTATGACATTTCTTTCACAAGAAAAGTTAACATTCGCAACTAAATTTACATCCACAATGTGTATGTAGGCTATGTGATGCTTTCTTGTGGATGTGTGGGAACACGAGTCTCACCTTTGTAGTAAGCTTTTGTGTTTCATGGTGTATTTCATAATATTTTCACCTGTATTCTATTTCTAATGTAGTATATTATGAATTTTTTGTTTGTAATTTATGATGCAATCAATACATTGTCATTAATTTGCTGCAAAGGGAGTTAGGCATGGGCATATTGCCTTTACGGAGATGTTTTCTCTTTATGCTTAGCCAGGTAACTTGACACTCTGTGCATTTAGTTCTTGTATGTGTTTATGTACCGAAGTTACAAATGTGAATAAAAATAAAAATAAAAAAGCATCTAGTTTCTAGGGTGTTACGTTTATGGAGCCGCTGGTTCAAATTTGGATGCGCAGGGTCGCATACATAAATTTGAGATGCAGGGTCCTAAGTTTGCGGTGACGCCTCTGAGACGGCAGACCCGCTCACTTTAACGACTGAACCTACGTGAACATAGCGAATCAACACAAAAGTTTGAGGGCAGCGAAACGGATGAGAAATCCCGTCTAACTTCGACGAGCTCCATGACTGCAGGAGAGAATTGATGCATCGGTTGGATGTGTTTATGAGGCCGCAGCATGCTCCGCGCCTCGTCCAGCCGTCGCTCGATCGTCTCCAGCACATCGCCGTCCTCTGCAGCACGCAGAGTAACGCACCGTTCGTAGTTTGTACACCGTGGGTCAAAAAGGAGGAAACAAACTCATGGCTGTAACTTTGTCAAATGTTGACGAATTTTCGCAAGCGTTTCATTCCTAGAAATGGGACTAAGCTTTTAACGAATTACATAATTATTAAAATTATAAAGAGATCTCAGATCTAATGCTTACCAAAACATCGTAATAATACTGCAGCAATATTACCAAGACCAAGCGATACCGTAAGGAAATCAAAGATTTTGTTTTTAGAACTGAAACTAATAAATGCTTACCAGATAACGATGCGAAAAGTTTCGCAGAACTGGTCTGCATCTCCTCAATAATCCTTGGCCTTTACTGCTCGAATTTCTTTAGAAAACAACACTTGCTTAATTAGGGTTAGGGTTATAGGTTCGCAAAAAACGTTAAATAAATTAACTACATTGTTGCAGTGCGCGCAGAACGAGAATTAGTACGCACGCGGCATGTAACCAGGATTGGCCCAGCCTAACTGATATCTATTGGCGATGCACATGTACATGTACTGTTACTGGTATATGTACAGGCTCTATGACCCTACAACTCATAAAATACGCTTAATCTGCCGTTGCTAACAGTTTGTTATTCAGATGCATGCGGTGACTTCTCGGGCATGCGAAAATTAATCCACCGGCGTCAACAGAACGCGCGGGGATTATTTCGATTTATGAAACTTTCAGGTTTCTAGGCCATACATCGTAGGTCTCACAGCAGGGTTGTACAATGCACATGTAGTTCAAGGCGCTCAGCTAGCGTTTGACTGGTATGCGTATGCTATGGGCCTTATGACATGCTGACATCGCTCTTCAATATATTAAGGCCTCTTGAAATCACGTTATTCAAGTCCAGGCTGCAAGCAATACTTCGTTGTCATGTTCAGACGATTTCAAAATAAATAATCATTTGCATTTATGCCGTCGCCCTGTCTTACATGTGCAACAGGCCTGCAGTGTTCAATCTAAAGACGGCGGCATGCAGCCTGCAATGTCTGACTCGCAGCGACTTTTTTTATTCAATCGGCTACTGTGCTAATTTTTTGGTTGATCCAAAAATGGACGTTTTTAACGTTTTTAAATTGTTAAAAGCGTTCATTTTTAACCTGGCCGCAGATGCGTTAGGGAGGCTACAAACGTTTCTGTCACTGCATGCAGGAAAGTGTAATTGATGGAGCTAGCTACTTACCGTCAACAGTGACGTCACAGTTCATTGAGCGCTACAGTAGCAGTAGGCTACCGGTACTGCGCGCGTGGGCTCGCAGTAGAAACAGTCAATTCACTGTGACGTCAGTTATCAAAACATTATTATTATTTGATCACTTTGTGTTGCATTATCTGCATGCAGTTATGCGTCGTTTGTCCCCGTCCTAACGTTGTATTATTTTTACTTAAATTATTGCATGTATCATGCAAGCTTGCAGTCGTTTTTCAACACTTCACAGTCAAAATGTAGAGCACGGGCTACGTATGCTGTGTGGCTGATTACATAACTCAGTAATATCGCTGTGAAATGACGCCGATCAACGTTCCAGACACTTTACAATAGCCACTCTAGCAGAGACTTTACATTCTCAGGTATTCAACTTCAGGCGCACAAGACTGATCAGAAAGAGATATTAAATCTCACGTAGATTAGTTGTAATACTTGAGAAGTCAAAAAGTACTCCGATGAGTTACTCTTATAGAATGATAGAGCTCTTAAAATTGTTGAATAAAGAACTGTATAAGTTAAGTAAACTGACCTAGAGACATCATACAAATACTTAGGCTTAGGCCAGAGCATAATCAATTTCAGAGTGCTGTTGTAACAGAATAATGCACTATAATGTGCAGTTAGAGTTTTTTTTTATGTTTTTGAAAAGGATGATTTGTATAATGCAGTAGGAATTAAAGAAATGCGCAGCAGAAATTTTATAGGTAAAAATTCAAAAATTTCAACTGAAATTTTTGCTTCATAGAGCCTATGATAGCCTACTGAATTCTGATGCAAAATCACATAAATCAATACAATCAAGAAGATGTTAGTGAAGATTTTGCCGTCTTTTATTCTTCATAAATCAGTACGGTTGCAATCACAAGCGAATAAAACAGAAAATGACGTACATTAACATGAGCAAGCAACCTAGACTTCAAACAAACAAATTATTTGCTACCGCACCAAGTTCTGTGAAGGAGTGCAGGGAACCAAACTGATAATACAGAGCAAAACAAATTACACAATCAAATTGCATAACGTTCAATTGCAGTAAATAAACTATTTATCTTCAATTAGCATTCAGCAAGACATGGCAATAGAGATACAAATCTGACAATGTAAATACATCATTGCGCCCTACATGTACATTTAAAATGTTCGAATTGCTTCACGATATACTAGGTTTTCTTGGGCGCACATATAATTCTGTATGTCTCCGTTTATATAAATACAATAAAATAAATAACTGTGAACCACACCACAACAAGACATTATCTTACATTTTCAGATTTCATCGTTATAATCCATTTCGAACATTATTCAATTTGCATCAAATTTTAAAAGTTTATGCCATCTTTCAAGTTTAACTATTTACTATCGGCGCAATAATGTCCATGGTGCAGGCTCAGAGTATCTTCACGCATCCAGGCATGCATTCAGACGCATACGCCACAGTGTGCGAATAGTGTGAGATGTTTGAATTGGACCACTGACGCGTGTATCACTACGCCTGATTGACGAACAATTACGATGTTGAACAAACAACACTGGACCAGTATATTTTACGTTATTCTAAGAACAAGATCGTTACGACGAAGCTTTAATTTTATACTATAAATACTAAACTCTGTTATTTACAACACAAAACGACGCAGCGTTTTATGACACAACAACACGATAGAGCAGCAATAACAAAAACATTGCATTCTCAATTACATTTGTTCCAGCGTTTATTTTTTATCCAAAATCTAAACAAATACCAATGTATATTCGTTTACACTATGTATCAATGCAGCATCTGCTCAAATCGACTCAAAATAATATTGTGAGCCATTTATTAATCAATAGCATTTGAAGAAACTCATAGGCATATAGACTTTATCCTACGGAGCGATCACCGTCTCTCACAAAACTTTTGGTAAAATTAATTTTAAAAAGTGCTCACTCTCATATATTGACTGCGATCAAAGCAATTATTGTGATGTCATGGATCGAGAAGAAATTACATGAAACAAAAAATGAAGCTTCTCTAACTACATACTATATAAATGATGCCATGTCATAGCAGACCGCACAATGTATACGAAGGACGCTGTTTAATTGGCGAAAGGAACCTAAATCTGTGTAACACACTTGTTCAGTCAAACTTCATTAACCTTCTCGTATCAATACTAATACGCTAATCACAGAACACAAAAAATACTACTTACATAAGTCTCACTATAATCAATTGAAATAAAAATCACCAAGACTAACCAAAATTGTTGTACCGGTAGCCAAAACCATTGAAAGAAGCGCAGACGAAAAATTAGACATAAAATGATGGGAATATAGATTGACACGAAGAACAGCGTTTAAATATGAATACAACGACAGCTAAAATACGCTACAACAGGCTCCATCCAGTCAATCGTCATCAAATTAACTGGGTTTGCAACTATGGTCATCTCAATAAAAAATGGTAAAAGAACGAGAAACTTGAGAAGCCTCAAACTAAATCAAATGACCCATAAACGCATGCAACACTACGTCAAAAGTGCTAATTCAATTGGCTTTCATGGGCTACATATCATTCGCATTATAACACCCACGTTGAAACTTCATTGCACGTTGCAATCTACATTTGGCGTTGTCGTATCTTATTTAACTCTGTCATCATTATTGCTCATTAGGCAATTGGTGGCAAATTATCAACATTAAACAATTGCTGTCAGCAAATTTGAGCCGTTGCTAAATATTGCTACCGGATAACTGGATCAGCATAGCAACGTCTAAGGACATTATAATTGATGGCTGTTGCCTTTGAAGCCTTTAGAACACTACTTAAAACAGTTCAATCAAAATTGCCTAAAACTAAAATTAGCACTAATCGACATAATCTGCTACACATGCGCAATATTGGAAAATTCGTTTTAACATTCAAACAAAATTAAATTAAGTAGCCAACGAAGAATAGAATAAACAATGTAAATTCGACGGAACTGAAAGTTGAACTTTAGTTAGCACTTCTAAAGTTCATCGGAACCGGATCGCGCTGAATATTCATCAGTAAAATCCGTCTTGAGGCACCGATTCATGGAATCGACAACTGAAGCACAACAAAAAACAATTTCATAAAGCGTTTAGCGCAATAGTCTCCAGCTGAATTCTTCATTGCACCAGGATCTCGAATGGCGGCCAATGCTGTCATAGTACCGATTGAAGGCTCTGAGTAAATGCGTAGATTTGAACCGATTTTTGTTACTGCTATCTGTATGAAATTAATAGTCTAGCTGATTTTAATCAAATACAATTGATAATAACGACAAAAGAAGTACTATAGACATAAAATCATTAAATAATTTAATAACTAAGTCAAAACTTTAAATCACACCACGAAGTCATAATTATTATTGTTTCAATGCCAGTGAAATCGCAACTTTTTACTGCACTTCAATGTTAATATTTCAGTAACAACTAATTACCGTACCAGCTAAAATCTAGATACCGTATACATGTGTTTTAGCACGCAGAGTTGTGCTTCATTTAAACATAAGACTTGCAGCGCATGAGACCAGTGTTGGTCAGATTGCTAGCAGTTGTTGTATTATATGAGATAATTAGATGTCAAATTGTAGCAGCTATGTACTGACTGTCTGACGGCGAATGATAGTAGTATTTGTACTTTTCACCACCGCCCTCGTTTATTATCGGCAGCTGCTTTCCCGAAGGAGCTTCAAATAAAAATACAAGAACCAGTTATGCTATGGCTCAATTACTATGGTAATATACTAGTATTTATATTTAAAGACACATAAATTTAGAGCAACGCGATAGAACTGCTCTATGTCAATGTCCCTTATGCCAAATAATTATTGCAATCAGTATTGTTGTATTGTTGTCATCAGAATTAATAAGTAGAAAAAACATCCGAAGAAAAAAATCCTAACAGAAGCTAATAATCAAGAAAAATAATATTTCAAATGGTGCTGGCTTTGATAATCGTTACACTTCATATATATTATAAGATTCATGGCTAGTTCAGTGACATATGTGGTTTAGCGCAGCGCAGTTTCAAGATAAACGTATTCAATAGAACTACAGCTCAAACTGGCACCAATAAAATAAAGTTGTTCAACTAAAACACCAGCAAAAAAGAAATTAGATATCAAGAACTTTCTTGTATGTTACCATCTCAGTCACAATTAACATACAAAAAATTATGATAGATATTTTTGTGAAACAATACGTTTTAATTGTTTTTTATTCATCATGGAAGGAGAAATGGATAGAAATGGTGCAACATACTGAAAAAAATGATACGTGGAATGTAGCCCCCATCTGGCTTGAACTCTTCACCCTCTGGCTCCTCCTTATCCTAAAACAGCGAACCATTTTTTATAATAAAAATGTTTAAAACTCCTTGGCAAGTGCAGACAAAAATGATGGATTGATTTGGTGTCAAAAAACATGCACATCATAAAAGTTATATGACATTAAGCGGACACACAATCTGCTTCCGGTACAAATTTATTCAAATTCACTGTAAAAATGCAACTGAAGAATTAAAAAACTACTCATAACAATTAAAATCACTGTTTATCCAAATAAAATGCAGAGTAAGTGTGTGAAATAAATCTTAAAAATTAAAATAGAGTATGGTATGGTACGCTACTAATAGAAAACGATTCAGACTACAAAAGATATGATGCTCACCAACGTGTTAACCATCACAAACGAGCTGCTCAACCCCTCGATCTCCTGTGATTCAGCAAATTTCGGCTTTAGAGCTGCAAAGAAAAGTCATCACTTAAAAGAGCATCGAACATTTTAATTTCTCAATTAAATAAAAACACTAAAAACAATTACAACTGCAATATATATACATATCTCTTTTTGAGAGCATTTAGTGAAGCAATGCTCAATATCGTAATAGCTCCATCAGCTATTTACACTGCATGTAACACAGCTTCAACTAATTCCAAAAAGGAAGAACATTAGGCCGACATCAGCAATCTTAAATTATACACTGAAACAAACATGGTGGCATCAAAACATCAGATACTACACTCACTCTTGCAGGCTCCACACCAGGACTTATGAATGAGAAGCATCAGAGGCTTGTTTCTAGCAACAGAACATAGTGCAGAGCTGCATACACGACGAGGGTTTGATAGGCACCACAGAACATTATGTTATCTTAGTGGCAAGAAACACTATGCAACAACTTGTTATAAAATATTACAGAGCTATTACATCGATGCATTGCAATGCTAATGCAAAAATTGTCGTAGTAACGCAACCATGTTCATGCTAAAAAATAGTCAATAGTTATACAACATTGCCTTGAAGGATCATGAAGAATAACACAAACTTCAAAATCAAATTGTTCAGAAATCAAAGTAGCCACTACAACAAACAAGTATATTGCGCCGCTTAATGAGAATGACAGAAAATATTCAACAACGCCAAACTTTGTAACAAAACCATTTAGCAACAAAACTGCAATACTTTGAAATGAGTAAAACATTTATTTGTACGATACTAATATTTAATTAAATATAAAAAGTTTATTCTTATTTATAGTTCTTACAGTTGCTTGGACAAGCTCTGTCCCTCCTCAAGAGTCACCCAGTCGATGTGACCGTTCCATCCTGCAGAAACAATGCTCAAATAGAATTGAATGTAATTTAATTAAACTGACTTCATTGCAAATGTTGATAACCAAATGTTGCTACCGCATGCAAAATAGCGTAAAAAAGGAAAACACACAAATTACAAACTAAGTTAAAAAACAGTCGCTCCAAGCCCTAAACTATTGACCTGATGTCGAAGAATGAGTAATTCAACTTTCGACAACATCTAAACATTGGGAAGAAAAAAGATGCGACGCGGAATTATTTATGAATGGATATTCTCCCTTTTTCACATTACATCCATTAGTGCAATAAACTAATAGGCCTATAATCGCTTTGAATAGGCAACAAACACGCAAGCCTAAATGAATAATACAAGCACGAGATATAAAAAATGATTCAAATAAACTACATGACAACCCGCGGCCTGAATATCAACTAGGATATAATAGAGGTTTAAAGTCGGACCTCTCGCCAGTTCATTTTCGTGTCCGGACACGAGAGCGACCAGCAGAGTGTGCACGACGATCAAAGTCAGAAAATCTTTCATTTTACTAATCAGCTGATCGACGACGCGTGGAAAAGAGAAATGACGACTTTTAAGCGGGTGGCTCGTGTGAGGTTCTTGAATCATTGCAGTATATCTAAATTAATTATCTTGCGAAAAACAACACGACGGCCCTACATGACGTTACCCTAGACGTCATACACCTGAACAAAATGTGAACAAATATTAAGCCCACTTTGGAAAAAATAAGTAAATTTTATCTCAATTTGATTATGTTCCATGCGCGCTTCTGATTTTTTGTCTAAATGTTTTACAAAACTATCAACACTGCGATAGCAAGACTTTTAAATTTTTTATTTTTTCCCTAATCAGCCAGAAAACTCATCCGTATTTTATAAAAGCAGAAATGCTCCAGAAAGCCGTCGTATTCTCAATTGTGAACATTCTGATTTCAGTGACATACTTATATTATTAGCGAATATTGGAAATGAGATACACTTAAAAAATAAATATATTAAACGCATTTGAATCCTGCATTTAAAAAACACACTTTTAGTAACACATTTCAACATTGACCATCATCAACCATTGACAAAAAAAGGACACGTTTGATCGTATCATTACTCACGGATACACAATGATAATGTGAAAAACAAATCATAGCCATTACGTAGCAAAAGGTTCGCGTCATAAGATTATATTTGACCAAAACTAGAGCCGCAGAGATCAATATAAAAAACATGATCAAAATGTGCATAGCTTAATAAATTTGACTTCAAAGCAGTTAGACGACTGCGATAATAATCTAGTAACCTTTTGCGTGCGAGCAGCGCAACGGAATACCCCATGTATTTATAGGAGCTATAACGATGAATGAAAGAATATCGATATCAGCAATAGTTACAGTGACGCATGTATACAATGTCTACAGCAACTCAACAGATAGACAGATCCAGACAGAGATATTACGGGATATGAATAATACATTGCAAATAATACTGAGACCTACTGAAACGGATAGCCTACTGAAATAGACCAAAATCATTCGACAGTAACACTTGGTCCAACTCGATGGCTAAGCACAGGCTCCTTGCTAGGCTGCCTTCCTGCCCCTCTACCGGTATTCGCTCATTATGTCTTTGTATTCGCGCTGGTGCTGGGCCATGCTTAAATACACGCGATATTTACGCTCGTGAAACCTGCAATAAACCATAAACTGTACAGCGAATGAATGCGATTTGTCTCTGATGGTCCTTAGACTATGAAACTGGCCCAACACTCACTACAATTATTCTTATTAATATCTGCGAATAACTACAGCTGTATGTCAGAATATACTAAACAAGAATTAGACCCAATGACTAAACAATATTGTCAAATACTCAGGCTGGACAGAGAGACAAAATAAAATTCATGTTGAAAATATTCAATTGCATCATTTGCAACACAAAATTGGCAATATAAAATTTATTCTATTAGCCATTTCAATAATTAAAACTCTAAAAGATTTAATGAAAAGCAATAAATCTGAGGGTAAATACTGACGAGGCGTCCTTAAGGCAAGGGACGACAACCGTGCCACTGCCCGACATGGCTGCCATCGCTGCCTGACACATGCACAGACACGCCATGGAGTTAACACACTGTACATAGACTCACAATATAAATTATAATCGTTGAAACCGTATCAATGTCCAATAGTACGATTGTTGCAAGCAATGCAAAAACATCATGAACAAACAAGTAGGCCTACAAACAAGATTTTATACATTTATACAATTTGTCATCAAATTCTAAATTTAAAATATAATATAGTAGAATGCCAAGATGTGAAGCAATCATTATATACTGCACAAGCAGCCCTTCGAATTACAAAATCTATAAACGGAAGTGTCAAATACCTCAACGTCGGCGAAGTCCTTTGAGGCGGCTGCGCCGAGAATAGCCGATCCGAGTAGAACAGACTCCTGGGTGTCAGGCAGCACTATGGGCAGACCTGAACGAAAGACACACTGAGACTTGTCGACCGCTCTATTTGCCATAGATTCACTAAATCTGACTACAATTCATTCAGAATAATATACTGCCTCTGGTGTTAACACGCCACAACAGTACAACTTGCAACTTTCTTAATACCGGGTTCTATTAACAAATATACCAAATACATTTACAGAGAGTGAAGCATATGTGTCTAAAGGCAAGACTGGATGCGCAGCGTGCACTGTGAGCATGCAACACAAGCAGTATTGTACCTGGCAATATATGATCTGTTTTATGTTAATTTAATAACATCCGCTGAAGTTGTATGATGCGGTTGAAGTTGAAGTACAGCGCGGAAGTTAGTTTTGTTAGATTTAAACCGGAAGCCATCGCGTAATTTTGAGAAATAAATCATCTGATTAGTTTCGTGCCCACTTTTACTTTTGGTACATCACCACAGACAAGGTTACATTTGAAACATAAATTCAAAGAGACCAACTGACCGGTGGCGTCTGCGTGAGTTTGCACAAAGAGCGGATTCTTTGCGAGACCCCCACAGATGTAGAGCAGCTTGATCGTGTGTCCGGCCTTCGTCATTGCCTCAACTATTTCACGCGTGCCGTACTAACAGCACATCATACACATACGCAATGCGATAAATAAACAGTAAAATAAAAGACAACATGAGAAGAAAACGACCGTGGAATCAAGTATTTTTGAATGACAACTAAATTCAACACAGTGTCTTCCGATTTACAAATAAAACTCAATTATCACGTATTAATTACGTAATATATAAAAACATGATATTACCACAATAGCTATTTATTTATAATATATCCATAGCCTTGTTCAAAAACTCAAACACATTTATATTTGATAAAACAATTTCAGTTAAACTACTGATTTAGTAATGTAATGCATGTAGTTACAATCGCCTGTTTCACTCGATAGTACTTTAGAGGCATATAGATTAATATCCAGAACGTGATTAATATCCAGAACGTGATAGATATCAGACCGCCAACGACTGCATAGTTGCAAGGTACTGCACGGCCAAGTCTTCAGCCTCAGTGCCCAGCCGCAGGCCACAGACCTAGCACCACACAGAATCTCACACTCCTTAATTCAAGGAAGTCAATTCTAAATTAATCTGATTTAACTTTCAAATTGAATTAATGCGTTACTGCACGTGCATATCGTTGCGCACAAAACTGCAACAGATTTTAAATTTACCTAATAACTAAGATACTCTAATAAAAAAATAAAATGTTAAAATATACAAATCACAAATTAATCGATGGCGTACCATGCCACGCATGGTCGAGTCGGCGAGGGGGGATCGGTTGCCGTGGTAATCAGGTCGGACGTGGAACTGGGCGGTGAGGGAGCAGAGCGACGGTATGCCGTCACGCCTCATGATGAACTCGAGCACCTCGTTCAACACGCTGTGCACGTGAATCTGTCTGTGCACAGTCCACATATTAGAGTTACAGAGAAAACTTGAGCAGTGCTAGTCAATGGGCGACCGGCGGGCCACATCTGGCCCCCGCTTCAAAGCCCTTTGGCGACCAGATCTGGCCCCCAAAGGGCTTTCAAGTGGCCCCCACATGTAGTGAACAAAATGTTCACCTTGCATGAATGGTATTATAGAATTATATCTGAAATGTGCAGTATTCATTATATTAACCGCATCGTATTCAAACTAATATTCAATAATAATAATCGGTAACTTTCAGCCTTCATAATCATTATTAAATTGAGTATATTCCAATTGAAAAATGGCTTCAGTCCACGAAGCCTTTTCAATTTTTGATGCCCCCTACACAGAATTAATTGAAGTACTCAGGTCTACAGGATCATCATCATTGATCATCATCATCATCATTTTGCTGTTCTAGCACAGATTGAACTTAATAAAATTCCTAAATCAAACAGTCCGGGGCACAGCAAATACGAAAAAAAAATTTAACTGTACAACATGAAGGTTAAAACCTGGATTTAGCCTCAGACACCACCCAGTCGTTCGCCGGATGTGATGATATGATGTGGTCGAGCTGCCAAGCAATAAATACTCACTTGAACGTCATGAACACTGAACCACACACATGTCAACAGCACGATCCTAGACCCATCTATCTCAACGAGCTATTTAAAATAAAATAACAACGGTATATTGCATTAGTGCAAAATAATTCAGTTAGCTTAACCCATTAGGCCCAACTGAAGAAAAATACATTGTAAAAAGCGCATCTTGAAACAACCGTACCGTACTTTTTTTGCCAAATTATTATCGAATATCTTAAACTCTATCTTCATAATCAGAAAATGACTCGTTCACTACTTGAAATAATTGATAGCATTGGCATAATGTATTGGTATCAAATAACTCCATAAGCTAAAGTATTCAATTCAACCGGTTTATTAAATAACTCGAATAAAGCCCGTACATTCATACGGGACTCTAGTCTATGCCGATTCTGTATTATGCGTTTATATCCATTATTATTATAATTTTTATTATAAAGGTTGTATGCTGATTAGCCTACAGGGCATTAAGCCCGTGGTGGAAAAATTATTATAGTACCC
>JAQIWG010000123.1:0-44999 GCA_034695025.1 Chamaedrilus cognettii | reverse complement strand
GCCTACAGCTGCATGCCTTTAGCCTAACTTCCGCAATCCGCATAATACCCTTCTTCCGCAAGTGCCTTCCGCAGATATGCCTTCCGCTGTTTACACGTGGCAGGCTTCCGCACTTCCGCACACTCGCACCTCGCACTTTACCCAAGCCCACTAGCGATAGCTGCTGCATGGACACCGTGCACAACCAGCGCAGGCCAACATTATGTAACTGGACTAGCCACCGCGTTAGGCTACACTGCAGGCGGATGATCTCTATAGTTGGTGCAACAATGACCGCACATCATGCTGTGGTATATCCGAGGCTTAATGCCACAAGGAGCAGCGGTGCCGGAAGGCAGCGGGCGAGGTTTTTATAATTATTATGGGCACTTGTCATCCGTCTTATTTCAACTAGGCAGACGAGTAAGCTACATGTATGCACAATTTAATGTTGGTGAAGGCAGTCAAGCCTTCAATTATTCATTTGATGCAATTAGGCTAATAAATGCATTAAACTTGTGTCAAATTCTCAGCTCCAGTACCTGCAAAAATACATGCAAAAGCAAACGAGACAACAATCACACGTCCTCATGACGTCATTGCATTCACGAAATTGATTGAATGCGCATGATGCCGTATCAAATAATTTGGCTCTATAGAGTAAAATCCGGTTTTCCACCCTTTTCAATCATTTGGAATCGAACCAAAATCTGATATGAAACACTTAGGCACTAGCGGCATACACCTTTGGATTCGTCTTTTAAAGGGTTATAATCTATGTTCGGTCTTTCGCAAATCGGACTTTAAATAAAAACGTTAGGGAGTAAAATGCATTCTTTCACAATTTTTCTATCATATTAAATCGAACCCGAGTCCGATATGAACCACTAAACCACCAGCGGCATACACCGTTGGATTCGTCGTTGAAAGGGAATTTATGTCTGGGTCTTTCCCAAATCGGACTTCAAGCAAAAAAAGTTATTTAGCGAAATATACGCGCTTATTAAGACTGCGTTGCTTCGAAATGCGCAGTCCCGCTAAAAGAAGAGCATTTTTGCCAATTTTTTGTAGCGTTCCCTTAGGGTGTGGGAGAATTTTTTTTCCTAGGGTGTGGGAGAATTTTTTTTGCGTATTCCTCCGTCATTCAACGTGTGAACCCGCATTTGGATCGATCTATATTTGGATTTTTTGTATCTTTTACGGTTTTGGAGGAGATGGAGCTAAAAAGTACGCCAACAGTGGGCGAAAAAAATAGAAAAAAAAAACCTGAGGAAAAAAAGGTTAGGAAATTTGTTTAAATGCGCCCAAAAATTTTTGAGCGTGCTCCGATTAAGAAAAGTTTTCGCGCGTGTGAAAGGAGAAATTTGCCAAATAAATTTAGTGAATTAAATATATAAAATTGGCCAAGTCATCGCGAAATCTCTAGGGGGGATATACTAACGATTTGCACCCAACACCTTTATGGGAACTTCACTAACGATTTGCACCCCAACACCTTTATGGGAACTTTACTGCATGCCGAAGACTATAGTTTTTACAATGAATAATAGCTGAATATTAGCTTAAATATAACGAGACAGCAATGACATGTATGACATCATCGCAATTATCCTACAAACTGTGGTGCATTTTGGTTTCTATTCTTAAAAATACTTTTAGAAACAAACACTTACCAATGAGTGAAGACATAGTCAAATTTGACCGAAACATGAAAGTTATTAAATTATAAGAAAGTTATATAATCCGTACGCGAGCGGAATCAATGCAGGTAGTGATATACTACGGCAGTAGATCATGTGCCAATATCACTACATACACTGTCGGAATCATGTTGTATATGCTATATATCGTTTCTCAAACAGCTTCAAATCAGACTAAATAATATAATAAAGCTATTAGGGAGGTCTGTTGCTTGCAATCGAACCAGAATCCGAAATTAGCCACTTGATAACTGGCACTGTGCA
This sequence comes from Chamaedrilus cognettii, assembly GCA_034695025.1. Classification (NCBI taxonomy): domain Eukaryota; kingdom Metazoa; phylum Annelida; class Clitellata; order Enchytraeida; family Enchytraeidae; genus Chamaedrilus; species Chamaedrilus cognettii. The sequence continues at coordinate 43,056 of JAQIWG010000123.1, read as the reverse complement.
CCATTAGACCATTTCACTTCAAACGTGGCGCCTAATATAATGAGAATTGCTTGATAGACGATAATATTTTTGCAGATATCTATCTAATAACAAACAAAATGACACAACTAGATCATCAGGCACGTCGATAATTAATTTTAAATTAAAATACGGAACATTTATCGCACGAGACAGTAATTAGGCACTCGACACTTTGGTTTCTAGCTTAACTATATTTTCTCTTTCTTACGCCGATAAACACCTTTGCCACCTTTAATGTGAACTAAACAAAATGTTAGTTTCTATCCATATTTAGGCTTCTACACAAAAAATTACACAAATACACCAAACAAAAAACAGCTCTAAATTAATGCCACGACACAAATACCAAAGATTCACCAAAAACGACTAATTAAAGGCCTGGCTTTCAACCCGATTACAATTTATTTTCGACGTCTTCACACAAAACACGAACCACGCTAAGGTTTGCTTCCGCTATCATCCAACCTCGCATGGGATCTGACTAGCATTGATAGTGACTCCAAGTTACATCTAAAATATAAATAAGTACATATATATGGTAACTCGTTACACAAAGATACAATGAAAAAAACTGTACAGTGTACGCACCGCACCTCATAGTGCGAAAAAATGTAGTAGGAGTAAAACTGTCAACAATGATATTCTGTTGCCAAACGATGAGATCTGTGACAGTCAAATGCACCACACTAGAATAATGTATTTAATGAAGTAAAAAATGATGTTTTTATAAAAGAGCAGTGTAAACTACATAGTAAACCGTAAAGCATGAAATATTTGCTGCATGTTATATTCGCGGTTTTGCCTCTCCGAAATTTAGCTGCGCTTAATTCTCATGTTTTTAAGGACAACCCACATAGCCACTGCAGTTTTATTTTCAGGCACGTAATTTTCGCAAGTCTTATCGATTCGCAAAATTTACCAAAATTACACACACGCAAAAATTTGTGTTTAACAGTATGCACTTCAGGGAAGACTTCAACACAGATGAAATAATAGAATTAGGAGCGCCTAATATAATCTACTACATTAACTCAATTGCCCACTGCAGGCACTGCGTCACGAACAGTTTATTTCTGAACAATGAATTTGGAAATAGTTTTGACCATCGACTTCTAGATGTGGATTTGACCTGCAATAAAGCCTTGCTTACCTTTAAAAGTTACCTCTAAATAATTATCAGCTAAATTAATTCAATCAGTGCCTTTTGCTCTCGACTCTCGTTGCACGATCCACACGATACCAGTTACAATTATTTATCAGCTCAATTACTGCTATAAGTTACCATAACAGTGCAGAGTTGAATTCAATCACTTTCCTTCACCCATTGCTTGTCCATGTATTACATACAGTACCCACAGGGGAAGGGAGGAGGGGAGGGCAAAAGGTACGTACTTATCAGAGATGTTTTTGTAGTTCAGTGCTACACGGTCCGTGTGTAGCACAAAGACTATTATACAGTCCGGTCTGTGCAAGGGAGCCCGCACAGAACCGCTCCCCCTTCTTTAGTCGCCTTTTACGACTCGCCTGGGGAGCTCTGGGCTGCAAGCCAATTCTTTGTTCCCTGGCCTGCAGGGGGCAGAGCAACGCGTACGTATTTATCAGAGACGAAGGATAAAAAAGTAAGCCTGCATAGTATAGTGGGGGGGGGGTGATCAGATTAAGAACATAGGCTACTGAAAGTTTTGAAACTAAAGATTGGCTACGTATACGACCCTGCTTGAGACAACATCAGCGATACCAACGTTACAAGTTCTTACGCTTAATCTCCACACACAAAGCACGGTTCACGAGGACGCCCCAAACACAAACGAATCACATCTCACCAGTTAAGCATGTCTGATATGAATAACATGATTAAATCTAAAGGTTTATAATACAGTGGCTCTATAAATCGCTGCAAAAGAATCCTATTCTAATGTCTGCAACTTGACCTTAGATAAATTAGTTATTATTAAAATCTCTAATATGAATTGTCCAAGAATTTGCCAATAGTCAATACGAATGCACCGAGCACTGAAGCCAACACAACAAAGTTCTATAGAACCCAATGTCCATCATTCTCGGCCATCAGACAACAATAATTATCATCAAATTTTAAGAAAATGGATTTCAGCACACTTAGATGATGCTTAACGACAATGAATCACTGCTAAAGAGAGCAGGAACTGAATGACACGCTTCATTCCCCTCGACATCTGAAGGATCACAACAACACGGCATCATGGCGCAAGTTTTCTATTTCTATTCAATCAAACGTGGGTGGCACATCTTGGTCGAAAAAAAAGATTAGTTGCATACAATGATAGAAGCAATCAACTTAATACCATAACATGGGCGCAGCAAAATGCAAAAAACGTGTAGCATTTGATTCACTTTCTACTCTTACATAGATGCATTATGCAGCTACGTAATTGCCTAGATCTAGAAATGACGATACAATTCAGCTAAAACCTTGACATACGCGTTACTCGGCTTAACGCCACACTCGACAATTAACTGCCCTGTGTCGTAGCTTTACACTAAATTTTGTATTGAACCACTGGTTTTTGTGTTCTTGTCATATGCAGGCAGATCGTTAACATACTGAAAAAGAAAATGGTTCAAAAAGTGGGTGATCATTTTGATCACGCATAAACACGAAAAAATTAAATTTCACAGGCGCCCGAGATGCGAGAGACCTTACATTTAACTCTTCGACGCCAGCAATAGCACGCGAATCCAAAGTTCTCCATGCTAATGCGTGATCGAAAGAACACAAAAAAGTGACGCGTGGCTTTTGCACGCGTCTCCGATAGTAAAGATATACAACAATAAAAAATACAATCCGCATCGATCAATCGCCCATGAAGCTGCAAGATTACGGTCCAGTTAAAACTGTACTGTTCATTGAGTCACTTGAGTCCATTCGAGGCTCTGAGATTACGCATCGCTCTAAGAACACTGCTGGGATACGATCCATATGAAAAGCACTTACGGCATATGGTCCACATGAAAAGCACTGCCAGGATACGGTCACACCGCAGCGATTTCACGCTGCATAATCTATCATCGTTCATCAATAAAATAAGGTTGCAGTCACAAGTCCGAGAAACAATATAATTTCATATCAATTACGTCAGTTATACGGTACTCTACAACGATTAAATAACAATGGAGGCAGCTGCTGAGGTATACATAGCTAAGTCATAAATAAAAACAAGTTAGTAACAAGATCCAAACATATTAAGATCAAATTCAGTCAGCAGACTAACCACTAATGGACCCAAATCGTCCAGGAGTGAATTCTGTTCATTGTTTTCTATTCGTGCACCCTTTGGCAAAGGTGGCCTAAATTCGTCAGCCACAAGTGTTCCTATGATGCTTACCAGTCTACAGTGGAACCACCGCCACCGACCAACAGCTGATCCATTGGGGCATCACCTTCTCCCCGCAAGGGGCTACTAAAAAAGAAACCCTCTGCAAACCGGGGAACAAAGAATTGGCTTGCAGCCCAGCGCTCCCCGGGCGAGTCGTAAAGGGCAACTAAAGAGGGGGGAGCAGTCTGTGCGTTGCCTTCTCACACAGACTGAACTGTTTTAGTCTTCGTTACTACACACGGTCCTTAAACTACAATCCCACCACCCTAAAAAAGAAAGATAATAATAATCAACGGACACTTAGATAATTTTCACACCTCTATACAAAGACAGCTAAAAAATTGATTTTTTTGACAAAAAATGAGAAAACGAATTCATGTCGGAAACGATCTCTTTCCCGACACCTTCCCATCGTTCTTCATCGGATTCTTCCAGTTCCTCGCGGCTGCCACCCCGGCGGCATTACCCTCCCCTACCCCAGTCCCCATCAATTGTCTTAGATCACTAGATCGAACTGTTGGAGGGTGACCCGGTTCTTCGTCGCTGCTTGCCTCTGTGTCAGTCTCAGCCTCCAGGCGCCGGTCGGCCTCTGAGGACAGCGCATCGACAAAGGGATCGTAAATATCGCTCTCGGCATCGCTGACCATCGCGCTCGCTCCATCGCTCTCATCGCTGCTGCTCAATAGCAATTCGCTCCCGGCCAGCGCCAGCTCCGACCCGCGATCCAACCCTGACCCTAAACCCGACCCCAAACTGGACGACCCAAACCCAAAGCCTGGGATCCCCGTAAGCCTGCCCAGATCGCCGATATCCGTCGAACTCAACAGCTTGCTCGTCGCGACCCCATCCACGGACGACCCGTCCCACGCCGGGCTGCTACGGCTCGCCTGATTACCCGTCAACCCAGGTCGCGGGTTCGGGCTCGGCTTCGGCGCGGCGTTTTTCGATCGGAGACGAAATTCGTTCAGTGTCGATCCCAACGATGAATCGCTGAATTTCCGTGTGAGAAGCTCCATTGAGATTCGGTCGAGAGGGTCGCCGGGGAGGCTCATGAGTGAGTCACGCAGCACCTCGCATGTAGCCGCAACGTCCGCCGGATCTCCACCAGTCGTGTTCCCAGCCAGCCACTCCCCTGATTTGCTACTACCATCCGAGGCCCGAGCAAATGCGCTATCATCGCCCCTTCTCTCTCTGCACGCCTCGGCCAACTTAACCCCTTGCCGACCCTCAAACTCCTGACCTTTCAACTCGCGACCCGAACTCGGCGCGTGCTGAAATACGCCTCTCATGCTTTTCACGTGCGAATCGCTCGAGGTTCGCGTCAGAATCTCGCCAAATTTTTTTGGGCGTTCGCTTTCCCCCCCGTCGTTGTTCAATCCGGCACCACTGCGCAGTGGGGAATCACTCGAACACTTTCTCTCTATTGCGCGCACCTGCGCTGCACACTCCGGGGGTCGAGCGCTGATGCTGTGGCGCTCAGACGCAACTCTCTCCGCCCCGTGCTCGCCGGATGTTCCTCTCGATTCGGCGAAAGATTTTGGCACTGCACTGCGATGCGGCGGAACTGCAGGCTTTGTTCTGATCGCTCGTTTTGCGCCAACGACATCAACAGAGGATGTGCTGGGAGGACGGCCGGTCGAATCACTCAGAGATGATCGACCGATCGTTGATTCAGCAGATCCAGCTTCCCCTGCCGTGCTATGACTCGATGAAATTCCCTCCTTTGACAGTTTGTCAGCATCTGACTTGTTCTCAAGGGCTGGGCAGCTTGGTTTATTGGTGCGCTGCAGCACAATGGACATCTGAGAGCGAACGAGACATTTGGACAAAGAGTCATCCGATCGTAATAAAGGGGCGACCTCCGAGACCCCCGCGCAGCCTGCCCCAGACCCCTCAGCAATGTTTTGAGCTACTTCCAGTGCAGTCTCTGTTTTCTGCTGCGCTGCATCCATGCCAGTCAGTCGATTCCCACCCCTCTCAACTCGACCACCCTCTTCGGCTGTTGTACATTGTCCATCGGACGTCACTGTCGCATGACTAACCCCGCACAACGATGAGTCACACCCATCCTCTCCCCCAGAGACACCGCTAGGCTCTCCCCCCTCGGCTGTCGCTAATCCGTAGAAGTCGAGCAGGGTCTTGGATCCGACGGCTACCCTGTGCGCGGCCTGCAGCATGGCGCGCCGGTACTCTCCGCCCAGCACGGTCGCGGTGTACTGGTGCGCCATCTTCATGGCGTCGACGAGAGCGGTCATGTCCGCACTGAGCGCGGCGCGATGCGCGGCGCTCGCCAGCTGCGCCATACAACCAGCGTGCGTGTTAATGTGTACCATACAGCCAGAGTGCATGTTAATGTGCATCATACAACCAGCGTGCGCGTTAACGTGCGGATGTGTGCCACGCGCATGAAGATGAAGATTAAGCATATTAATGCTTATTTAAGCATTAACATGCTTAAATTTAATTAAAAGTAAATAGAATGTAACAGCGCTGTAGGTTGCCTGCAACCGGAGAATAGCTTAAGTAATGCGATGAAAATGAGTGAACTATAAGAAACACTCCAGTTTCTCCGTGATATTTTGAATAACAACGGACGCAAAAACTTTATATATCGTGAGAACAAAACTGGGCTACTTTTTTACACCATGCTATATTTACATACCCTGTGCGGCATGCGCTCACTAAACATAAAATGTAACTGGATAGCGCACACACACAAAATGTAACTGGATAGCGCATACACACAAAATGTAACTGGATAGCGCATACACACAAAATGTAACTGGATAGCGCATACACACAAAATATGATGGAAACATCATTGAGCAATCAACAATCGCTTACAACGCATGAATAAAAAATTTATAATGATTTTTGATAAGCGAAAATTTATTGAAAAAAAGAAATCCGTAATTGACAAGCAATGCTAACATACGTTGGTTTGAACGACGGGAGAAAGGTTTTGCATCAGAGCATCAAATATCTTCAGCTGATCTTTCAGCTTCAGGCCAATATTCTGTAAATAGCCAAATTAGTTCATTATCAAACCACTTTATTAAATCAAAAATTGTTTAATAGCTTTAAACTCTCACATACAGTTTAATAAAATAACAAAATTGGGGCTATGGTAGAAACATCAATTGATCAAAAAATAATATGGATGATTCAAAAAGCCCCATATCATATAAAAATATTGATCACTTGCTGATGCCATCCGATCAACGATCAAAATCAGTATTAAAATATATTCAAATTATTCACAAAACAAGTATTGCCAAGATATGCCGTACATGAAACATTAGCGTTTTGCTTCTTTTCTTTTTTGTGTTTTAGGGACCGTGTGTAGCACTAAAGACTATATACAGTCGTTACATATACAGACTATATGTTCTGTGCAAAGGCAGCCCGCACAGAACTGCTCCCCCTTCTTTAAGTCACCTTCTACGACTCGTCCGGGGAGCTCTGGGCTGCAAGCCAATTCTTGTTCCCCGGCCTGCAAGTGTGGATACTGACCACAAATACTAAGAGAATATACTTAATACAAATTTAGTAAATGTATGCAATAGAGTTTACCAGTGCAAATGTAGAGTACTCACCTGCATGTCTTTTTTTGTAGTTTAGCCTTTGTAGTTTAGCCCTTGTGTGTAGCACACAAGGGCTATATACAGTCCGGTTCTGTGCAAGAGAGCCGGCACAGAACCGCTCCCCCTTTTCTTTAGTCACCTTTTACGACAAGCCCGGGAAGCTCTGGACTGCAGGTCAATTCTTTGTTCCCCGGCCTGCAGGGGGTAAACACACCTGCATGTCACGGCATGCATCTGCATCTAAACAGACTCTTCCGCAGAAATAACATAAAACTGAATAAGATGACTTAGAAAGTAAACAGACCTTGACATATTGAACGTATTCAGAAGGCGCAATGTTCTGCTGGATAGCCTTAGTCATTTCCATGACGGAGCGAACGACGCAGGTCGTGGCTGCGTACAAACTCCCATCCTCCAATGATGCGCTTGCGTCCAGGCGCCCCACACTACCGACCGAACACTGCCGCAAACAGTAACATATAAATATATACCCCAATTAAGTGTGACTTCTAAAACGAGCGAGATATTCACGTAGCGCCGTTAAGCTTTTTATCAGGAGGTACCGAGTCAATAGGCAACAAACAAAAATTGCTAAATGCAGAGGATGTTGCAGAGTCATGCCGATTTAACAAATTTCAAATGTGAAGTGTAATATACATTCTTCAATGATTGTTTGACTGGTAAACAAAAACATGGAGCTTTTGACAGTAGAATATTACACTTGCTTCAGGTTACTTTTCAAAAAAGACATAAATTTAATGAGAATATCATGAAACTGCACGGCTTAAGAATAATAATTGTTTTTATTTATGACAGTATAATCAATTAATGACATCATGATCCTTTAAAGATCTAATGCAAGTCTTACTAGTATTAACAGTTCTTGTCATTGCATGCAAGATCTTTTTGGATCAAGGAATTACACATATTGCATCAGTTCCTCCAAAGAAATGCTTAGGTCATCACAAAAAAGTAGTTCTTACATCAGAACTGCGACTTCTCCTTACGTCATCAGCAGGAACAGGCCCTGAGCAGCAATGAACACGGTTAATATAACCTAAAATCAGTGAGAGCAAGTTTCGAGTCCTTATTAGTGTGTAAATTGCTCAATTAAATGCATTACCAAAGTTAGTACAGCATACCGAAATACTGTATTAGACATCTATCATATTACAGTCGCTTTCATAGCAGAAGCTCTAATGAGCAGATATTAATCAACGTTAATAGTTGGCAGCTTTGTTCGTAGGCTTCGCATTGTGTTTTGGTTAATTTTTGGCTTTTTTCTGCATGTTATTTCCTTTCCATGTTATTTATCCTTCTATAACTGCCTTCCACGACTAGCCCGAGGAACTCTGGGCTGCGGACCTATTCTCGTTTGACCCTAGTCTGCACGGGTTACGAGCACTAACTGAGGTCGAGCAGCTGACAGTCCGTGTAGCTGGAGGAGAAGATGGCCGAGTCAGTGAGGCTGCTGACTGACTGGCTCTCCTCGTCGTCTGTCGACAGGGTCGACGCCGACTTGCGCTTTCCTCCTGTCTACACAGCACACGCATTGATGATGTCTAGGGAGCACACGCATTGATGTCTAGGGAGCGCAGAGATTGATTTCTAGGGAGCCCATGCACTGATGTCTAGGGAGCACACACAATTGATGTCTAGGGGGTACATACACTGACGTCTAGAGAGCATATACATTTACATCTAGGGAGCACAATAAAATACCATAAAACTGACAAAAGTTTTGTGATCAACTTCAACTTCTCTAGTGCACTCCACCCTAATAGATGATTATTTGCAGGGCTGACAAAATAAAGTACCTTTGCTAAGGGGGCACAAAGTGACTCAAAATCTTTTGCCGCGGCCGGGGTTCGAACCGACTCTCTGCCGCACTCGCAATCCGAAGTCCGCGACTTAGACCACTTGGCCACAACGCTCTGTCATAACTATCATGATATCTGTGTTGCTATTGTCCATTCAATTCTCAAGACAACATTTATATTTATATGCATTCGTAGGCAAGTGAGGAGGCAGAGCCATTTTGTAACCTATTTATCTGAAGGTTCTCATGAAGTAAATAAATCTGACTCAAGATATTCCAAAATTGACAGTTTTTCTTTGGTAAAATACATTCTCCAATAAACGCGACTAGAGACAGAACTCACAAGATTTGGATCGTTGTCGTTCTTGGCGGCCCATCGATCGTCGTCGACGCTCTTCTGCCTCGGCTGCTGCTGACCCGGCTGAGGCGCCAGGGCCGGGTTGCCCTGTGACGACACCACAATCCGGAATGTTCCGTGAACCACAAACCAAGGAAAGGTACACAATTCAATGTTATGCAGAGACCATCATAATTCCGTGTTATTCAGATTCCACAATTCAGACAATCCCAATCTTGTGCGCTTTGCGTCTCCGATACGGTCGACAAACTATGGAGCACGACGAAAACCCACTGATATTATTATAATTATGTCATAATTAACAGTAGATCTGAGCAACGTAAGCTGCCAGTAAGGGATCTGCTTACCCATCATATCGTATGATGTCCAAACTCGCGTGCTTCAAAGAAAAAGAAATAAAGTGGCATAATATTTTCATTGAATCTGGGGCTAACGCAACTCTCATTCCATAATAAAATTAATAATAATAACAAGTGCGTGGTCAGTTTCCGTGTCTGACGACTATATCAGGGACGCCACACAGGCGATGGCATTGTCCCTAGTCCACTCAGGCTGAGCTGGATTCCATGCATGCATAGATTTAGCACAACATTTCATCTTTCGCCGATAATAGTAACACGGTTAATTAATATACTATATTCTAAGTCGGCTTAGACTCATAGTAACACACTAATAAATCTGCACAAATAATAGCTAAATTGCGCACTAATTTCAAATCGAGCGATTTTCAGCAAAACTCTACAAATAAAATGCTAGGAATCGATTGGCAGTACAGCTGCACACCTTAGTAACTACTCATCGGTTAGTCAGACAGTTTATGTCTCAAAAATCAGCCAACAATACCCACAACATACAAAGTCCCCAGCAACACAGCACCTAGCCCACTCACCAGTGAAGCATGTCGCCGCACAGTCACCCTGTTTTCACCAACACCCACCCCATAATCAGCCAGGGCGCCGACCGAGCTTTGAAAGGCACTAACTGGGCTCTGGTAGGCACCAGACGGTCTCTGGTAGGCACTAGCCGGACTTTGGTAACCACTGGCTGAGCTCTGGTAGGCACCAGCCGAGCTTTGGTAGGCACTAGCCGTACTTTGGTAGGCACCGGCCGAGCTTTGGTAGGCACCGGTTGAGCTTTGGTAGGCACTAGCCGGACTTTGGTAGGCACTGCTGGGAGGCCCAGCCGCGTACTGGTCCTTAATAATTTCTGCAAGCTGTTCGGGGGTGTAGGCGACGATGTAGCCGAGGGGGGGCGGGGGGGGCTGGTAGCTCGCGTACGTACCCCCCTCGGGGCCGGTCGCACATCGACCAGAGACCTTTGACCTGCAGAAGATGTACAGCTATTGTATGCAGATACGGTCAGGCTAGGATCAAATATCAACAATGCTCAGTCGGAAACTATATATCATCAAATAACAAAGAAAACAAATCTAAAAATATAAGATATTTGATTCGTTGTCCTGGCAAACTGCAGGGCCTGAAGCTCTGCCAAGACACATAATGATCGTCGTGGCTCGCCTGGTTGAAAAGACCTCCTGATCTCCCACAAAACACCTGGGTCGGTCAGATCAAGAAGGACGGAGGCGTACCACTTGCTACGGCGTGATTCATGCATTAGATCATGCATGATTCGTGCATTTCATGAACGCTGTGATTCATGCATTTCATGCATGATGTGATTCATGCAAAAGACGGCCGTGGTGGGCATCCGGCCTGCAATAAATGAAAAATGATCATGAAGACAATAATCGCTAAGAAAACAAAGTAAAAACTGTGCGCGTAACACAGTAAAACCCACCGCTGCAAGTCGGAGGACGACCCGTAGAGGAGCTCGTCGCCCCCTGTCGACGCCCCCCCTCCCCGCAGATCCCCGATCCTCCCCGTCCGCTCCATTGTGCTACACCCAGGGGCGGCAGCGCGCAAGGATTCGTCCCTACGTGCCGCCGCCACCTCGTCGTCTAACCGCCCGGCACTGCCGCCCCCCGCGACGTGGAAGGGAGGGTGGAGGGAGGGCGGGAGGATGAAGCCACTCGCAACCAGGTTGGGCGCTGATTCAGAGCCCCCCAGCAAGGGCGTGGCCCCAGGAGGCGCGACAGGAAACCACGGTCGCGCAGGCTGAAACGCATCGCACAAAGACGAGAGAAACTAGTGTGATGTTACAAATTTAATATGAAAAGAAGATTTTTTTCTTCTTTCTTCGCTTAATGTTTCACCGGTAGCCACTCCAGGGACCAAGGCATTGGCTAACGGCTCCATCGGAGAGAAAGCAGCGCAGCTGATTATTTGAATTCCCTGATTTCTGCAATGTCCTTCACAAGCACGCCTCGTAGGCAAAGTATTCACAATTTAACGTAAAATAATCATCTAGCAGTTTTTTTAACAGAACGTTCTTCGTTTGTCAAAAACAAGCGTCGTCTGCTGATTAGTGTAACATGTAAAAAGCGTGCTAACGTTAGAAATGTACAGCATACATGCATATGTAGATATTGCTTTGTGGTTTCAGACATTAGCTCAAGATCGGCTGGGCCAGCCTAAAGCTCGAGTTTTGGAAGTTTCGAGTTCGACTATACAAAAAATATGCGATCAATAAATTCTGTAAAGCAGATCTTTAGAAAAATATCTTAAGATTTAAAAATTACGTCTTCAAAAGCATTTGAAGCTTAAGTAGATCTCGGTACAATGTGCAGACCTTTGGTGGAGGAACATCGTTCTCCAGTATGGACGCTGCTACAAAAAAACAACAGCGTCACAACCAGTGCTAAATTGTTACATGCTAAAAAAGTCTTGACTGCGAAATTTGTATTACTGTAATCGTTTTCTGCACGTTTTTTCACATTTATTACTTCAACAAAACTGTCATTACAAGAGTCAATTTCACAAAACAAAGTAAGAAGGTCGAGCTAAAGTAGAAAAATCTACGAAAGGCATGAGCCTTAGCCTAACAATAACACGTCAATTAGTTCTAAAAAATTAAATGGTAGAATAGTAACAAATGTTACGAATTTACAACTGAAACATGAATAAAATAAAAGAACATGAAACTAGCAATAAGAAATAAAAGAATTTTGACACTCGCATTTAGTTCAGTGTTTTCTCAACTTAGGGGCAGAAAAATGACATTTAAAAATTTATTAGCTCTACATTAGCGCATGGTCTTTGTCACATGGCATTTGTATTTGCTCTTCAATCATTTCTGTCTTACAGCAAGCAATATACTGCATATTAATATCTGTTGAAGCAATTCTAGCCAGTAAGAAGAGGAGACCATGTAGGATCATCACCTTCCGTCAGTGGTTTCAGTTTCTTAGTTCCTCGCACAATCTCATCCTTCTGCCGGTGAAGCTCTTCATTGAGGATATCACTGCATACAACAATTCATCTAAACTCATTGCATACAACATTTCATCTATTCTCACCGCATACATTTAATCTAATCTAACTGCATACAATATTTCAGCTGATGCAAAACCAATCACCTATCAGAATGCTCCAAAGAAACTCGCTCAAAAATTATCAATCAAAGCAACACTGAATATGTGAACAACACTACCAAAGAGTCAAATTTTTTTTTTTTTCAAGGAGACTTATCAAATGCTGCCAAGTACAAACCTCTTCAGCAAATGTTCGACATAACAAAGTAAATATCCCCTATAAAAGCATACCATCTCAATTGCTTCAAAATTGCCCAATATGATCAAATCAATCAAATCTCTGGCACACCATGAAGTTTCACACAGTACCCAATTATGATATCACATCGCCCTAGCACAAAACAACCTATCAAATAACAAGATTAACTAACGCTATCCTCTTAAAAACACAAAATTATACCCTATTATTTCCATTCCATATTTTTTTACATTAATTTTACTAGATGGTGTAGGAGCGCCAACGCAATTAATTTCTCATTCACAATTGAATTTTTCCTTAACACTACTCTTATGCGTCTTTTCATCCACCAAATTGACTGTGTTTCGTGGAAATTTCGTACGAAATATCTATCAGGATAATTATACCACCAACAATTTCAAAGCCCAACCTGAGATAGGTCTTGATGTCGGCGATGGTCGGCCGTCGACTCGGCTCGTATGCCCAGCAGACACACATGAGGTTGTAGAGGGAGGGGGGGCATGAGGGGGGCAGCGGCAGCCGCTCCCCGCTCTCGATCTTACCGACAATGTCGTTGTTCTTGACGCCCTGGAATGGCTTGATGCCGTACATGAGGATCTCCCACATGCAGACTCCTGCGAGAGGAAGGAATAGATAAACTTGGAACAAAAAGCGGAGTAGGAACCAGGACAAAGAGAAAGATAGAGCAAGGATTAGAAGCAAGAAACAAACAAGCTATAACTAGGAGAAAAAAACCGACAAAGCTAGAATACAGATCAAGGAAGCAGAAATATTGAGAAGGTTTGGATATGGAAAAAACATAAGAACCAGAACTCACAACTTAACAAAGTACAAAGTCACTCATTCACAGAACTGTCAACAGGCTGCCAATGATAGATAGCGTATCAAGGCATGACTGCCTATTACAAAATCAAGGCACAGTTGGTACAAAGGGCATTTAGTAAGAAAAGGCGAAGACAAGAAAAAAGATCACAAAAGAAGAACCAGTTTACAACTGATGAAAAATATAGCATCATTTAATACAAACTGAAAAGTTCCGCGGAATCTAATCTATACATGTCTATCAACTGGTCACAGCAGAAGAGTTTTATTTCTCACCAAACATCCAGACGTCGCTGGCGGGAGTGAACCGGCGGAAGTTGATCGACTCCGGGGCCATCCACTTGATCGGCAGCTTGCCCTTCGTCGCTGAAACACACGACCCCAACACTGAACACTACGACGTCAAAAATCTGGCTTAAGTTTTCAGCAACCAACCACATCGCGTGAAATAAATACTGGATCAAGATCCCAATGCGCTGATTGGGTGAAATAAGGTCATCACACGGATCAAATATTAACATCCGATTGAAAAACTCAGCCCACACAATATGGACAGGGCATATTTGAACGTACAGTAGTAGTAAAGAGAATGTGCGCTGCAAACAGAAATCAATTTGCGGAGAGTGCCGTTGTAAAAGGTGATCTGTGTGTGCAGTTGTAAATCTGCAAATGACACGGTTGTTATTTTTTAGGTAAAAACAAGTAATTTATCAAATCTCCGTTAGCACCTCCCCGCCCCATTGTGAGCTTAACAAGCGAGGAAAAAGTCAATATCAGCACGCCCTCACTCCCCTCGCAACTTCTCTCTAGGTGTGCAGCAGTCAAATTTTCCTCAAATGCCCTCTAGGCTCCATGGCCTACTCTAGCAGCACAACTAATTTACCCAAGTAACATATACTCAATTAAGCATCCAGTTCGACTTCCGACCTTTGTAGTAGCTGAGCTGATCGACCCAGCGAGACAAGCCAAAGTCCGCGAGCTTTACACAGTCCTCACTTGATACTAGAACATTCCGCGCAGCAATGTCCCTGCACAAAAGACAACAGATAAATCTGTTAAAGCAATAATTCAAGCGCTACTAATATGTTAGTTTATGATTTAATGCTGCTAATAATAATTTGCTAACTTCATTACCGGTATCGAGATTTCACTGCTCAATAAAAAAACAATCAGTCATACCACAATGAACCAGAATTTGGAATTTGGCTTTGATCATGAAACTGACTTTGCGAAAATCAACTCCACATACAATGCAGTGTTAAATATGAGTAAATATGAGTTAATATGAGTGAATATGAGTGAATATGAGTAAATATGAGTGAATATGAGTGAATATGAGTGAATATGAATAAATATGAGGTGCGAGTGTCAAACAGCTCAACTTGATACATGTCATTAGGTCGCACTGAACACAGACGCACTCAAAGTAAAAGCTACGAACTAGGCTAAACAATCATTTTTTAAATTTAATTTCTTTACGAGTTTAAGGAACTGTGCAATAAACTATATCTAGTAATTTCTTTTAATGAGATAGTCTTGCACAGTTATCAGTTACAAAAGTCTGCCAGAATGATAGATTTGAGTAATTCCTCTTCGTACTGTACCTAAATTAACAGGACAGCTAGTGATAGCGATTGATAAAAAGCATTGACGTCCACACGCTTATTACACACAAGATGACACACACGCAAGATGACACGTGTCATTTATACACACACAAATTCGGACTACAATATCAGAAGCGTATTTCTATTATATAATCTATCTGATTTCGATTTTGCTCCTGCAGGACGGATAACAAAAGAATTGGCTTGCAGCCGAGAGCTTTGCACAAGAACACAATCACAGGTGCTAGGACATCGTACCTGTGCACAAAGCCCTTGTTCTCGAGGTAGGACAGAGCAGTGCTGAGCTGATAGCAGTACATGGCCAGTCTGTCCATGCTCAGCCTCGCCTTGTTCTTGTGCAGAAACGCTCTCATCTACCAACACAAACACAACCTAACATCCAGTGCTGCTGGTCAGTGTGAAGCTGAAAATTGATTTTAGATCATTCGTCAATATTGATTGAGGATTAAATTTTCTGCGATCTGATTGACCAATACAATTTCAGTCACTGAACAAGACTCGCTGTTTCTGAGAGCAAAATATCACAACTCCGTTGAACAATGCTTTTGCTCTTCCAGAAGCATAGCCACTTCCAGTCAAATCAAACTGTTTTTACAGTTTGATTTCCAGCAAAATTTTTACAATTAAAAACATCAGTGAAAGCTATCATTAAGTATCGTATTTTCAATATGAATTTTCTAAAAACTGAACTGGTTCTATTACAGACATCCTTAACAATAAACCAGGAATTTAACGTTTCATTTGCAATGAAAATTTGCATTATCAAATAGCAATAATTTTGAAGTGAAATCCTGTCAGAAGCATATATAAGCAATGGCCAGTATAAAATTCAACAGACTGAGTTTTATCTAATAACTACAAGAAAAAAAGAAAAAAGGTAAAAGCCAGATATCCAGTCCGACCTCTCCCAGCTGAGCGAGCTCCATGACGATCCAGACCGGAGGCTCGGGGTTGATGCCGATCAGCTTGATGATGTGTGCATGCTCAAACTGCTGCATGATGTCTGAGCGTAACAATACGCTTTCATGTTTAAACGGTCGCAATGCTGCATTATATCCAGGGCCTGATCTGAGTCTTTAAAAAAATTAGCATAAAATTCACCTAAATACATTTTTATCGCAAGACCGTACTTTTTTCGCAATTTTTTTTACCAATCTGTTCTCTTCAGGTGCACTGGAATATATCAAATTTATTGCTCTGTTCATTACTGTAGAGCCAGTAATTTAGCTTCTAAGAACGAAGGTCCGGAACAAATAAAAACATTCTCAAGGGCTTTCGCCAAATGGTAAAAAATTAGCCAACTGATCAAAAAATTCTTTTTTGCAGATTTTTGCGACTGGCAGATCAAGTCCTGATTATATCTCAACATCGTGTAAAACTCCGCGCTGCTCATAAATTTAGTTTGTTGGGGGAGTTTAAAGAACGTGTCTACTGTCTAGTAGGGAAGACTACCAATATTGCATTCCAGTCTGTGCGGAGGACCATGCACATACAATGTAACTCCCTCGTACTCTTAAGTCACCTTTTACGAGCTCTGGGCTACAAGCCATTTCCTTCTTTACCAGCTTGCAGGGAGTGTCTCCTAACAATTTAGCTTTAAAAAAAAAGCTATTTACAAGCAGCGTGTATAGCGAGGCGCAGTGACGTAGTGATCAACGCAACGAAATGAGAAGTCTCCAGATAGCGTCCAAGGCCCAGAGCTCGCACCCACGAATCATTGCGATACGAATGCTTAAGCAAAGCTGTTAAATGCGGACGTGTAGCTGGGTCATAATCGTTTCAGGACTATCTACTATTCTGGTTGGCGACAGGTAGGACAACTGGTTGCAAAAATCCAGCTAAAAAATCTAATCTGTGTTCACACGGACAGGCATCATATTAGTCACAAACAAATACTCATATTATTGATGAACCGTTCGAGAGGAATTTTTGCATTGCTCATGTCAATCAATCAATTTTCAAATAGAATGTTGTAATTCAAAAGTTCCTCCATAGTCCATACATGCTTCTTCCAGAAATTTCTCTGAAACAGTCGAGTCGTTTTCCACCTTGCAGGTCTTTACAGCAACAGCCAGCTCCTCGCTCTCCTGAATCGAAGAGAACAAGAAATCAGTATTTGCATGCCATCTTGTAGACTCACCACCAAACTCATTAGATAATTACTGGCTGATAAAATTTATCATAAAAAAACTAGTAGTGCCATAATTGTTGATCCACCTTACAATTTGTATACATATATTATAAGCTATACCATTTCTCAATGATTTTTTGCACGCAAAACTTCATTTATGTTTGGAATATAATCTAAATGCCTTCAAAAAGCAATATATATTTCAACATAGACATTTACATTCACAAAAACAGAATATTCTATGTACCAGACCAATTTACAGATGAAAGACCATTTGTTCAATTTTCGATTCATTCCGCTGCGAGTCAAGTAGGCTAACAATCTACAAATAACTACAGTCTACAATAAATTCTATTCTCATCCTTCATTGCAACGCGCAGAATTCATAACTACACGCAGCTCACCTGGTTGGTGTAGACGCCGCGGTAGACGTCCCCAAACTGTCCCTGGCCTATGATGATCTCCAGCTTGACTCGATCACGCAGCACCACGTAGTCCTTAGCTGCAAGTGAATTTTTTGAGGTTTAAGGACCGTGTGTAGCAACAAAGATTATCACAGTTAAAAGAATGCAGCTCTCCCTTCTTTAGTCGTCATTTATGAGTCGTAAACGGCTCAGGGAACTCAGGGCAGCAGATCCATTCTCTTTTTACCCCAGTCTGCAGCAGTTGCAAGAAAGGAAAATCTTCACAACGTAGCTCACTGTTGTAACATGATAACGTAATAAAACGATCAACATGATTCACACACTCTCCATATCGATTCCAACAAGATTCCGTTGCGAGAATCTCATGAAACATGATCATTTTGACCATACTATAAATGCCGGTTGCTCAACCTCGATTTGAAGTGTGATTTAAGTTTGTAGTCTGATCTAACCAATGAAAATCTCTGAGAGAATTGTATCGAATAATTTGATTGATCAATTCGGACTAAAAAAACGAAATCACACTTCAAATCGAGGTCGAGCAACCGGCAGTTAGATGGTTTATTTGTGCAGGCTATTAAGTTAAAAGAGGCTAAAAAAGTTGCTTAGGCCACGGCTATTTGCTGCATAACCTTTCCAAAAAGATCTTTATTTCTTTTCACAAAAAAAGTAAAAATGACTCACAATTTGGAGTCGAATAGTCCGAATCTTCTTCAACAATTTCTGCATAGTCCGACAGGCCTGGACGGAACAAGGAAGACAATCTTAAAATAGAATGCAGGCACAAATATTCATTACAGGCCTTGTTTTAAGTACGTCATCAGTCATTACGTCCCTTGACTGCTTCGGCTTACAACTATCAATCACTCAGCAACTCGATTCGCACTACATTTGAATAAAACTCAAGTTAATGCGCGTATAAAATCTATGTTAAGTAAATTGTACACGTACAGTAGACAGGGTTCAATTTGCAGTACAAAGTAAATCATACAGTAAACAGGACTATATTGCTGGAGGGCATGAACCCTCCCGCAAATTCGTCTTCGTAAATTGAGCGTATTTGGATATTTTATACGGTACTATTTTATATAAAAATCTAGATATTGTTAAAACTTCAGACAATCGACACCCCCAATTTTTTTCTAGGCCTACGAACAGTTTCCTGTCTGTAATCAAAGTTACTTTTGCAATATCAATGTATAAATAGAATATCTGGCATAGCAGACCTACTTACAGAGTAAAGATAGTTTAAGGTAGAAACTATTTGGATCATGATTGGCTCACGCAGAGATCTGTCCTTAGGAGCGCTTGACGCAGGCTTGGCCACTTCCATAGGACTCGCCGCCCCTGCTCTCATAAGACTGAAAAATGAAGAAAATCTTTCTAGTGGACAAATGCTAAATTTCATGATAGAATTCTTGCTATTTTTCCATATATTAAATTTAATCAGAAGCGCGCTTCCGCCTTAACTCCTAAATTTTTCTCAAAGACAACAGTGCAATTGGATTTAACTCAGCAAAGAAACAAAGTCTGAAAGAATTAAATTAATGCCAATAGCGCACACGTATGCAACATGACTAAATCAAATAAAAGCAATAGATATTCTATAGTAAAAAGTCACTAATTCTCTTCAGAGAATCATTTGATGCAAGCTACCTGTGATGGGGTGCACGAGGCAAAGTCTCGACTGCAAACCAAGAACATCTGATTTGATACACAAGTCCACATTTCAGTTTGAAAAATAAGACTCCGAAACACAATGCAGCCTCCTCAGTCTTCTTACAAAACCAAATAAACGCAACCTTGAGCTAAACGCATACAGAAATGTGCCTTACAGCAGTTTTGCATTAAGAATACAAAAATACTAAACAGCTAAATGGTTCCACCCAACATTAATATTATAATGTGCAATCGTTTATTTATTACTGTACATGTTTTTCATCGATTACTTTGGGTTGTAGATACTTGTTATCATATATTAGATAAATAACGTTAACAAGCAATATTGATGTTATTCAACTAAAATTCCCTGACATTTACATTTTGCAGATAAGCAACAACGAAAACAACAACAACAATATGGAAGAAAATAAAAGCAACCCACAACAAGATGACAAAACTTTTTCAACATTTTCTTTTCTTTTTATATTGTGTTTAACTGTCAAACTTTTGATATTGTGTTTAACTGTCAAACTGTTGATATTGTGTTCATCTCTCGAAAGCTTTTAAGATAAATAGAAGATGCATAAAAAACGCATAAAGGGTAACTAAAAGCTGCACTGAAGCTCAACGCACCCTTGCGGTTCCAGCATGAGTTATGTGCGCTGTTGACAAGCTTGAAATGACCGTCGATGAGCCCGGCAACATCCTCCGCTGCCGACAGACTGCTGCAGTTGATGGTGAGGGGCTCGGGTGCATCCGCCACGCGCAGGCGCAGGATGCCCTTGAGGTCACTGCCGCTCGTCAGCGTCTGGATCGACTGGACTTGATCAAAGGACGCCATGTGCAGCGGCTGAATGCAGCAACACAAAGACATCACAGCTGTGTTTCATCACAAAAGGAAAAGGCCCAACAATAACATTATGCTCCTAAAGCCCCGACCTTGTCTATGCGAGTGTAAGCACCTGCGACACTCGATTAACCCGTATAAACACCGTATATATAAACGCCTGTATAACCACTTACTGTGCTTATATGTGCCAGCGCATGACAGTAGCTGGAACTGCTAGAATGGGTATGTGTGACTGTAAAAAGCGCCCTTGTGATGACTTAGGTCTTGTAATGGCGCTGCATAAGTAGTCCGATATTGATTGATTGACTGATTGATTGATTGATTGATTGATTGATTGACTGACTGACTGTACCGGTGCTAAGGCTCGCTAATATTGTAACTTCTACACGCAGCACGTCAAACTTGAAATGAAACAAAAAATTAAAATTAAAAAGATCGTTTTTGACGTTCAATCTAATGCATCACAGGACGGCCTGTAATGCCGTGTCCGTTGTCCGTATCAAGGCATAAAACTTAAACGATATAAATCGATTCTTGACCAGAAATCCAACTTTCAAATGCGCATGCCAACTAAATTAGCAAACACTACAACTATTTGAAAAAAGTTCAAAATCATAATATTACCGTTTGCGATTTCTCCGTCACGTAGCTGATGCCGACGTCCGAGCCAATCACGAGCTCCACAGCAATCACCCAGCTCGTCTGTCAAAAGCAATAATAAAATTTGCAATAATAATTTTGCAGTAATAATTACGCTTAAATAAAAGCAAAAATCAAAACAACATCTATAGTTGCTGACAAAACAATGAGCATCAACCTCACTAGAAAGAGGAAAATTCTATTAGCAGCTCAGATCATCCTGACTGCGTTGTAAAATACGACTAAAGAAAGGAAAGAGATTCTTTGCTAGGTCGCGAACTATCTGAGCATCTTGTTTATTTCATCATTAAAAATGGTAGAGCCAAATCAGCATACTCGCAAAAAACTCGCTATTTCTTTATCAATTTTAAAGATACCAACTATTTTCACAAGAAATGCATCAATTGAAATTCAGTGTCAAAAGAAAATTATTTACTCAATATCTACGACGTCATGTAAATTTAATGACATCGCATATTAATTCACATGAATGATGCAAAAAGCTTCATTGAATTGCAGTTATGGGCTGCCATTAAATCGTCATTCCAGGCCAAGGTAGAAGTTGAGATAGGAACGAAGATACGTCTATGAAATCCAGCTATGAAAAGCATGAGGTAAACACAGTTTGATCAGCATGTACGCCACACGTAAATGAAGAAATGCGTACGCCAAGCGCGCAGGAGAAGCGCTCCTGGTCGAAGCGCCAGACAGTGGAGAGCGTCTCAAAGAACTTGAACACGCACTCCTCCTCCGACAGACGCGCAAACGGCTTGAACGTCTGCTGGATGAGCTTGCGCAGCGACTTGAGCTGCACACAAGTCACGCAAGACATTTTCTAGTTATTTTTTACGAGCAAATCGTTCGACGGCGTGGGTATGTACTATCAGCAGAAATTGGACCGTCGAGCAGAGCATGGGCAATGGGCGGCTGTTGGACCGACGATGATCCTAGATCATGCAGTAGCCTCTCGCTTAGGCTTTATAGTCTTTGTTTCAGAGAACATTCTAGCATGTCATAGCGCAGCATGTCATTAATTACAATCAGCATCTGACTAGTTTCATTCCAGCGATTATATCCAGTCACAAAGAAAGGTTGAGATCAAATGGAAAACAGTTGGTTATCAAATAAAAAGCAGTACAACAATTAACAATCAATGTACGCCAATGTTCCAGCCCCACCTTAACCGACTCGATGATGCACTTTGGCACGAAGCGCGTCATGCCGATCTCCTTCTCCATGTACTCAAAGTTGGACTTCTTGTCGAGCGCATTCTGCTGCATGTCCTTGAAGAACCGCCTGTCCGCACACATGATTAGTGCTGTGAGCAGTAATAGCGTTACCGGAAATTACTGGGTAATTACAAAACAGTAATTACGTTATGTCCATCTATTTATGGAATATAAATTCTGAAAAAAATAAATAAAATTGTTGTCCTTTTTGATCTTTCTGCGGTCGATTTCGTGAACTAGTCATTCAAAAATCTTAATCAGATATTATTTTTTATGATTTGTGATGCTTTGGCAAGCTCTCAAATACTAACTTAAACAATTTCACATCTCCCCATAGCCCAATCAAAATGCAGTTACTACGTTACGTCTTTATGGTAATGTAAATACTTAATTACTCGCAACAATGAACACTATCAATCAATGATTTATGATATAATATGATTCAACAGCCTGCTTAAAGTCCTTGTCAGTCTGACTGTCTAGACATCATCCGGATTCTTCCTCCTCGCTACACAAAAATCCATCAATTATCAACTGTTGGAAACTAAGGCGAGGACTACGGGATAATAAAATCAAAATGGAATGCATTAGGTTAGGGTATATTTAGATGACAGCACGGCAGTGAGTCACACGCTCACCGTATCTCGATGCAGCCAAGCCGCAGAGCGAGGTCCTGATCCACCTTGTCTGCAAACCTCTTCAGGTAATCACAGCGCACCTAGCACAAAATTAGTAAAACTCTCAATTGACTACATAATAAAATATGGTTGAGCTTCACTTTGCAGACGAGATGATTTGGAGGAAACAGATAGTTTAAAAGTATCATAGCCGAATACTGCCTCATGATTATATAAATTCTTTGAATAAACTAGGGAAGTACTCAAGCTCAAGCAGATTTTAAAAATTTAGCTAATATTCATACGTAACAATACGCATTCACACAATAGAACACACTGCATAGTACACATACGTTCAAAATTCACAAGCAATGCGCTGCAGAACTAAGAAAGACTTCATACATGCGTATCACTATATCAATGATCATATATATATATGTGTAGTACTTACCACTCCTTTCATCAACTTGTAATTGAGGTGTACAGTTGTGCTAGAGACAATGATCACTAAACAAACTAGGAATGGAACAAAGATATCAAATTTAAACTGTCAGGCTGGCATAGCATAAAATAAATAAATATTTAATATTTGTAAAAATATTTGGCAATTTATCACCTGATCATAAAAGTAGTAGAACGTCACCCGATCCTTCGCCAACAAGTCATGGTAACTCTTTGGCAGATATCTCACTCGCAACTCATACCTGCAGGCAATACATGATCATTCATATAAAATAGTTTTACAAAGAATTAAAGATTAAGGAATAAGGCTACGGTTTATTTTCAAAGTAGGCTACGTGTACGCTTTACCAAACAAGTACCGTTCTAAGCTGCAAACCACGTGCAGGCAACATAGCACCAAATGTTGCCGACTGAAGCCAGTTATTACTAATTTTTTGTTCACCTTCTTGCAATCTTATAGCGCGATCTTGTCACTTCCTTTAATTCCCACTCAATAACAAATTTTTACGATTTTCAAATAATGTCCCCAGCAAATTAATCAGCAAAGATTCAATTCAGTGGGCCAATCAGCTGATCTCTGACTGCATCACATTCCAAATAATGGATAGCGTGATAGTCAGAAGCACGGATTGCGAAAATGCAAACACCAATATTTAGCCACTATAATGGCTGAGGCTGTTGGGGGTTTAAGAACCATGCGTAGTAACGAAGACCAATACATTGCAAAGAATCACTCCACTCAATAATAATCGACTACTACGACTCTCCCAGGGTACTCCGGGCTGCAAATCTACTCTCTTCTCATCTCAGTCTGCAGGGGTAATTCTACTATAATGGCTGAAATAAATACGGTACAGTAGCCTCAATAATAGCAAAAAATTTGTACCTCCATTCTTCGGTTGGATAGAGGGACTTGTATTTCTGTTTGACGTGGCCGATGGTGAGCTCATCGTGCAGCCAGTAGGACTCGTCCGACTTGACGTGCGTTAGTCGCAGGGCGTAGGAGTCCCTATACAGGCGCAGACCTCCGCCCAGGCGTCCCACCACCAGCTGAACTATGTCCTGCACACAAAAGGAGTCCTTGTACAGGCACAGGTCTCCCCGCAGGCGTCCCACCACCAGCTGAACTATTTCCTGCAGCACACAACTCACTCATCAAGCAATAAAATATAACGACCCGTATTCAATAAAATTAAATGACTAATTGCAACAAAAGAAAGAATAGTAATAGCAGCAACTAAGTGTTATTCAAAGCACCTACCTCTACACATCAAGGCAAAGTCGACAGAGTTACAATAAAGGAAGAGATGGAGGTATATTCCATCAGCGATATAACTAGATATCATAGAGCAAATAGAACTAGTCTCATGTAATACATAGATGAAAAAGGTTTTATCGGTCTTCCTGAAACAATGCCTCAAATGACGACCAAAGTGTTAATCTGTTCACAGCGGGTTGAATACATAAAGTAGCATTTTTGGGGATTTAAATAAGATTACAAAACATTTTCCCCCATAAGCCGTTGGTAGGGATTTACTCACGCTGATCCATCCAACAGACATCACGTAACCAAGTACTGGTGTAAAGTAGACAAGTGCTTGGCTCAGCAAAATCTTGCTGGTCAATGAAAAGGCAAAAATACAGTCTGCGCAGCTGAGTTTCAAACCAATCACTCTTTCCTCACGCTGACTGAATTTTTGCTTTTTCGTTTATCAGCAAGATTGTGCTGAGCCAAGCGCTTGCCTACTTTACACGCCCCTGGTAATCAATTTAATTTAATATGCTGCGACTAATATTGCCTTGCAAAAATAATTTTTTTAATTGAATTTTGGCAACATATTAAGGTTGCTGATCTTAGTAGGTTGCCAACTAGGTTGCCAAGTCAGTTACTTCATAGTCTACCTGTTAAAGCTGCTCACTTGGCAACAACTAGGCCACACTAAACCATGCACTACCATTATTTATGTTCTAATATACTAAGACAGAAACCAGCCTCCTTCAAAACTATGCCACAAAGCGTGCATGGCATGTGCATCAAAGTTCTAATAGTGCATCTTCATTGCTTCAACCCTAAAGGTCTAAAATTTAATCACTTCTGCCTAACGGTGCTGTAATTGGTTGACCATGAGTCATGGGTCATGCCTTGCTCCCAATGGTAGATGAAAAGTCTCGTTTGGTTCCAAAAGGTGGTTCACCATGCCGAGGAGTCATCAGCTTCATCACACAACTGTGAAATGTGTGAAACTAATTATGGGTTAGCTACCTGTTTCTAAGCGACGAGCTAATTCAACTTATATTTTAACATCACTACCGCACTCCATCCTAATGGATGATTATTTGCAGGGCTGACAAATTAAATCCATCATTGCCAAGGGTGCACGAAGTGACTAGAAATCTTTGCCGCGGCCGGGATTCGACCGGCCGGGAACCGACACGTTGTCTAACCCAAAATCGGAGCTCCGCAACTCAGAACACTCGGCCACAACGCTTTGTTAAATGCACCATCACTGTCTCATACAAACCTAGAACACACACAAATGACTGTACATCTATTACTAGAACTAATAGTGGCAGGCTGACAGCATATGGTGCTTGGCGCTTACCCTAACAGTGGTGGAGTCGCCACACTTGACGATGTTGCAGCTTCCACTCGACAGTAGGACCTTGATGTGTGACTTGTCCATGTTAACCGCGTGTGAAGAACTGTAACAAGACCTTAATGTGCAAATTGATGTATGACATGTTAGTCTTGTGCCGTCAAGAACTGAAACAAGATCTTGGTATGTGACTTATCCATGGTAGTCATATGTGAAGAACTGTAACAAGATCTTGATCGTGTGACCTGTCCATGCTCGTCATGCGTGAAGGGCTCAAACGGTTGCATCATCAGACAAGGAGAGCACTCGAGAAATCGTGCCACGTCATCACAAGAGCTCTACATACCTCCTGCAGCACAAAAGCAGTACGTTATTCAATAACTATAATGGGGACATTAAGAGGTCATAAATAAAGTTTGATGGCATAAATAAATCAATAATAATTACTATGTGTTTAGAGTCCGTTTTGGCGCCAAATGTCGTCATCGGGGAACACAGATATGACGCAATTATGAGAGCCTAAATGAACTCACAAGGGCAAAAATAGATCAAGATTGAGCATATGAACTATCAGGGTATAACTGAATTGAAGGCATAAATAAACCATGACTTGAATATATATTATGAACTATAAAAGCAGACAAAGATATTTAAGGTCGCACGCCTGAGTAACCACCAGTTTATTTCAAATTCTAAAAGTCTGTGTATTTTGCTTCAATTGCTGGCACTAATTTCAACGCCACCAGTGTAATTCAGAGAGCTCCAACAACAACAAGAAAATCGTACAAGCATATAATAACTAGGCATGAAGGTGAATGGATATTTTTGTGTATTAGCTAAGGGTTGATAAGAGAAAAGGTGCACACCGCTAATGAACATCCGATACACACAGTCATCAATCATATATCATACACCACATCTATAGAACTTTTAGAATCACTAAAAACTTGAAGCGGCGAGTCTTCTAATATGAAAATAACTAGAAAGTACAGTTCAATGAAAAACAGCATTCACACATAATTTAAGATAAAAAGCACACATTTATTCATATATAAAAACATCTATATTACACATATAGCGTAAAAAGATAAAAAATATAAATGCCTAAATATATTCCTCACAAAACAACACACGAATGGTGGTGATACAGTGGCAGCCTATACTAAAAGACTTCTGCAAAACTATTTCCCACAGGGAAAGAAATAGATGTTAACAGCTGATGGAACAGATTTGACTGTTAGTTCAACAGCTAAACACAGAACTCAGCTTCTATAAATAATAGCACTCTATGAGTTACCGGCTGAAAGTCTTACATTAGCCGCCTCATGTATGTAGGCTGCTCCTGTTACAGAGTTCTAAGTTAAATGATCATAACATGGTGGCAGTTCTTCCTCTTTCATTTGTGACCTTGATACACAAAGTTGCTTCATGTATAGATGTATAGAATACATGGTTTGAGAATGCAATTCAAAGTGATATAGCAGTTCATGGATATTCTTCTTCAATTAAAACAATTAAAGCTGATTCCAAAGTTCAAGAGCGGAAAGATAAATTCTCAAGAATCTGAAGTAGAAGTTCTAATTCAGAATTTAGTATATATTGCACTTGAATTCATCAATCTGATGCCATGACCCACAACATGCATTAGGCTTGTGTGTACCAAACTACAGTAACTAACTAACCTCCTTTTTTATGGTGTAATCTGTTAATTATTAATGTCCACGTTTTCGCATAGGTTACACATTTTTACCCGCCCTGATCAGGACTGCTGAAGCTGGGTATTTAGGGCACGGGGTTAGCAGCTAGCGACACTTATGCGTTTAGCAGCCTTGCTGAAGAGTCTGTAACACATGGTTTCATAGTTGCCGACGCGGGACTTGAACCCTGGTCCTCTGGACTCGAAGTCTAACGCCTTAACCACAGCGCCTCGCTAAACCAAACTACCAAACAACAATCTTAGAAATAATCTGTATACAAAAAGTAGAAACTGGGAGCTTTTAGCTTAACTTGGGATGCAAAAGTGTGAAAGATCTTTCACTTCAAAAGTAGTTTTAACGAGAAAACAATGACACGTCTACGTGACGTCATTGCAATCACTAAATTTTCTGACATTTTGTCTTCAAATCCAGCTTCAAATAGAAAAGTTCTTGTGTTAAAAGTGATTCTTGTCCATTTTTAAGAACAATTCCAAGCACTGAATTCCTTTCCGCCTCATCCATATCCCAAAAATAATTTCAGATCTACGACTTGTAGGCTACCTGTGCATTGTGCAAGCACGTAAAAATTGACGTAAAACTTCATGATGATTATTATGATGATGATCGGACTTTCTTCTTACAATTTTTCTGGTCAATACCGTATACACAGAAAAAAAAATTAATTTTTAATTTTAATTTTTTTCTCAAATGACCAAATAACATTGACCTTATAACTGTTTTAGGCCACTTGAGAAATTTTGAGAATTTCAATTTTTAGGGCGGGGGGCCCACTCCTATTGGCCCCAATATAGTCGCTTTATAGCATTTTGAGACCTTTCACTTTTTAAGGGGAAGGCGCCCCCCGCTCCCCCAAATAACTTAGCAGTTAATATAGTTGTCTTAGGTCATTCTAAGAAATTTAAAGACACAGTTTTTTGATGGCGGAGCCGCCCCTCGCACCCCCGGCCCCCCCTTATCCCCCCCCATGCTTGGAACGCATGGGGGGGGGGGTAATTAACTTTCTGCTCAATATTGTTGTTTCAGAATATTTTGAAAAAAATTAAGATTTTTTGTTTTTTTACGGGTTGCGCCCCTCCTTCCACGGCCTGACTTCGCCCTCCCGAGCTTCCTCCACATACTTTTTTGGTGAGTATTGTTGTCTGAGGCCATTTTTAACAATTTTGAAGAAATTTTTATTTTTGGATAAATTTTAAGGCTTAAAATTTAAAGAGGAGGGGAGACCCGGCCCCCCCCTCACACCCGGCCCCCCCTTCAGACTCCCATGCCTCTCCAGACAAATTTTCTGCTAAAAATAGTTGTTTCAGGATATTTTGAACAATTGTGAGACTTGTAATTTTTTTAACGGGGCAGCGCCCCCTGCTCCCCCAGTCCCCCCAAAGCCCCCCTAAGTCTCCTGCAAATAGTTTTTCGGTCAATATTGTTGACTTAATTCATTTTGAGAAATTTTGAAGAAAATAAATTTTCCCATCGTTTTGTAATGTTAAAATCCTATCTCCTCGAGCACAGGTAGCTAGCTAGCTACCTGACGTCGGAATAAGGAAATTAGCATTAGAGCTCAAAAATTTTCAAAAATCGTAAAAAATTAAAAAATTCGCCAATTTTTTGTGGCGCCCCCGCAGGGCCCAGAAGAATAATTTTTGCCTATTCTTCAGTCTTTCAACGTGTCAACCCAAATCTATTTTTAGAATTTGTCCACTTTTATGGCTTCGCAGGAGATAGCGCTAGAAAGTACGCGAAAATCGTACGAAATAAAAAAAATACATCATAAATAAAGGGGACAAAAAAAAGGTTGGGAAATTTGTCAAAACGCGCAGAAAGAAACTCTGAGTGGGCTTTGAGAAAAAAAAATTTCGCTTGCGAAATCAGTAAATCTCAAAATTGAAAATTTTGTCATTTAATTAGGATTCCAGTCGTACCAATTTACAAACCATGGTTCACCCTATATCCAATCAGAATGTACAGCTGTGATCGCAAGCCACGCAATGCACTATGATATTGATACATCACAGAACACACTGTCATACAAACATTAATTGCGCTTGCTTGTCAAATCTGACATATTAATAGATCATAGTCTATTCTCTGGTATCTAATATATTAAAAGCGTCCACACAAAGTGTGTTATAAAACGCAGTCTGTTGATTTTGTAAGCACAGGTAGGTAAGTTAAATATAAGGCATAGGCTAATTGCCGCAGTGCACCCTATAACTGTTCTGGAGCGTGTTGAAATAACAAACGATAAAAGCAGCATACACTAGAGACCCCGGTACAGTGACACAAATGAATACAACACTTAAAAGATTTTAAATTCACTACATTTATATAAAACAGTAACACCGG
Source organism: Chamaedrilus cognettii (assembly GCA_034695025.1). Taxonomy (NCBI): domain Eukaryota; kingdom Metazoa; phylum Annelida; class Clitellata; order Enchytraeida; family Enchytraeidae; genus Chamaedrilus; species Chamaedrilus cognettii. Next base: position 13,169 of record JAQIWG010000123.1, on the reverse strand, counting down.
CATGCCATTCTGCTGCAATGTTGAGTTCAGAGCATGGAACAATAACCTCTGGCGTTGGATCCCCAATGGCCTGCAGCCTCAACATCATCCATCATTTCTATTAAGTACTGATAAGGTCACTCCAGGGACTGCATGAGGTAACCAAATAATAGATTTTGACAAGCACCATGTGGATCTTGGCATTGACAGCGTGGAACAAACATGGCATCAAGTGTGCTGACTGACTGATAATGGAACCAGCGGCGTTTCTACATAAACCTATACCAGGAAAAACATGCCTTAGTTGCGAGTAGCATACAGTGCTATATTGTTGTGCTCCAATTAAGTTGCTCCAGCAAATTTTTTGCAATACCTTTGTTTCTACAATACAACATGCAAGGGTTAGAATGTCAATATTCATTAGGATATTGGGAAGATGATTTTCATCTTCCCAAAATACTGAAGATTCTATATTAAAACTTACGTGATTGCTATCTTCATGCCTGCCAGCTAACTTTTCCGAAGAATCTTTGCTAAAGATTTCCGAGTATTGGATCAATAAAATTAATACCTGATGAGTATCTAAAAAACAAGAAGGTGGAAGGGATCGTTAGAAAGGGGAGGGGGAAGAAATCATGGAAAGAGGCAGTAGAGCGCGATATGAAGGAGCGAGGCATGAATAGAGAGATGGCAAAGAATCAAGAGTTAGGGGAGAGTCTTATCGTGAAAAATGTCCAACCTGTGCTAGCATGAAAAAGTGGTCGTAAAACGTAAATGATGATGATGATGAAAGAAAAAAGATGGGTTTTTATTTGGCATGCTATAGCGATCTCGACCTCATGAATATTAATTAGCATAGGCTACGGTATGTTTTCCCGATGTAGGTTCATGTCGGAACAGAACGCAGCCCGGCGGCTACAGGGAGGTGGTACTGCCTGTATCAAGGCTGACAATGGTTGTGGGCCACAGATCATAAGCTTAGCTACTTCATACACTAAAAGATGGCCAGGGGCTTCACAGCTTTAAAAAAGTGAATGAGGGGTCACATGATATTCATGTTGTTTTATGCAAAAGTATAATAGCCCATCTTTATATGATCCACTGAATAATTAAATAACATTTGATTTCAGTATATATCCAGAATAAGGTAAAAGTTAATTTTCTTAGCAATATAAAATTATAACGCAATGACTGACATTTTAATATACAGGGAGTGCTGATTAAACCTCATTAAGTTTATAAAAAAAAGCAAAGTCTGTGACTGACCAGGCTAATTAATTTGAACATACAAAAAGTCTTCAAATTTCATAAGTTTAAGAAATAAACACAGCCTCTTGGAAACTACACAAGCGAAAGAGTCCCGAGTCCTGAGAACGCAAAGCGTTCTTCAATCTTGCGACACAAACCTCATAGTTATAGTCATAGCATCCACTACTCAATTTTCAACCTTTTACTTCAAGAAGTATGAAATTTGAAATTCTTTCTCACACCTCCCCTTTGCCAGCGCCCTTGGAGCTGCCGGAAAAGGACGCTTTAGGAATGCTTTACACTTCACAGCCATGTGGATTGTGGAGCTACGCTGCCGCCGGTACAGCCTCGCCTGCCATACAACTCAATAGGACTGCAGATGTTTTCCGCTATCCAATGACTGAACAGCACTCAGAGATAAGCTACACGTTAGGCTGCCTGCTGTGAATCATCACACGATTAGGCTATATCAGAAAGAATTATATAATTGCATAATTGGGGTTGAGTTGAGGTCGTTTAGGTTCGTTGGTATTAGGTTGAAGTATGCCTTTGATGTTACTTTTTTTATCCAGCACAAGCATTGTTCTATGAATACAACCACATAATTGTATAATGATTCAAAACATGCCTATAGGCAAGTGGATATGCAGTCCATTATTGAAAGGCTCTCTCTATTACTATCAGCCCATCACCTATTACCCTACAGCCCCTTACATAGAAAAGCCCAATCATTAATTTTACTTATAACAAAACCAGCCATAAAGTATTCCAATATAAAAAAATTAACCCTTGGAACTATACAAGAAATTTCCAGAATATATGATATTATCAGTCTGTATTTTGCAGCAAGTTAAATAAATTATTTGAAGTAGCAAGTTTTAAAAAACTTATTAATTACAGTTCATAATAATTTAATTTGAAATGAATAGGATAAAATAACAAAAGCATTCTAGAAGACTTGGGCATACATGGAGAATTGCTGAATTTCATTGTAAAATAAAAAATCTTTTTTTACAAGCACGCGCTCAGAGCTAGCGATGGAAACAACCTGGTGAAAACTGTACTGCAGGGAAGAGTTTAAAGGAAACGTTGATGTGGAAGACCAATAATGCAATATGAAGATAATATCACAAAGTGGACAAGTCAAATGATGGAGTGAAAATAATTTTAAGCAAAAAGAAAAAAAAATAAGAGAAAAGTGGAGCACCGAGAAGGTTAGAGGACGATTGTGGAAGATGCTGCAAGGGCGCTAGAACGTTAACAATGATGGACAGCAGAAAAGGAGAATAAATATTATAACAATCAACGTTCTTAACTTCAATTCTACTGCACTACAATGCGGTACAATCCTGTACCGCCATGTCCAATTGTCCATGTTAACACATGTTAGAAATTCTTATGGAATTTCATACTCTTAAATTGAGAGCCTTTATTTTTTTACTCTCTCCCTCCCGCAAACTGTCAAAACTCCCTTAACCTTTTAAGATCATCCCTTTTCATCCCATCACAATGTCAATTTCTATTCCATTTTAGCCAGCTCTATTTGATGTCACAAACTTTCTTTTTATTTCCATCTGTTACCTACTTCCATCAATCAGTTAAATTCTTGATCAGTCTAAATCTGATGTAGGCTAAATGATCCTGCATATAAAATTTTATTCACACACGCGCAGACAATTCAAAATCATGTTGCAAACATCATAAGGTACAATTACAATTAATATCTCATAGTTGTGCACGACGTTGTAGGCCCAGGCACATAATATGAAGCAGAGTAATTTAAATATACAATATAGAATTAGAAAATCTATATTCTAATCACTATGATATGAGATGTGCAATTTGCAAATAGTGTATTAAGACAAACTAACGTTAGTAGCAAGCCGGCATTCATCAGACTAGGTCACATTATTCGACAACGACGGTCAATGAATGTTCTCAATGAATGTACACAATTAAATCTGTACAGCATTCAAACGCTCAGCCCTCTCATCTAATTAGCTCAAGAATCTGCGTTTTTCTTTAGCAAACTCATCTAGACTCCAACGCTATTTTATAACCTGTAAGTTATCCTTGAAGTGTAAAGCCTCAAGTTTCAAGTTTTATGGTCATCCGAATGGCCAACCACAATAGACTCACAAAGTGCTCTTTTATCGCTCACATCAAAGCGACACTCATTTCTAATCCTTTATGCAGTTTCGAGTTCCAAAGCAAGCACTCACCACTGAATAGACTGGTTCATTCCCAGCGCAACTGGCCCCAAACATTAACCCCGCAGCATTCTCCGATCTGTTGTTAGATAAGCTATTAGTCAATAGGGCCTAATTTCGTCTAATTATAGGCGTATGCCTTGTAAACATTGACCGAAAACAGATATGGCGGAAATGTCAGTGTCTGCCGATCAGCCGATCAGTGCTATCATCAAACCAAAATGGAATAACGCTAGATTCTGGGTATCTCGGCCAGAAATTTCTCTCGATTGCATTTTTGGACAAAATACCCAACTCGCATTACAAAGTGAGTCATTTTATATAAAAATATATACCCAGATATCTGGGTATTGCATTCAAAATGAGAGCCCTCAATCACCAGAAGATTCCCCAAATCTAGCGATAAATACCCAGCGCTGGCATCACTGCTGCCGAAAAGTTTACACATATCTTATACCCAGCATTACACCTACCTACGCTTTGCACCGTGACGTCGATATCATTGGTCGGTTTCGATAAAAGCGGTTACAAGATGTAATGTGTAAAGAACTACCCTGTGTAATTACCACGCCCACTGCTTTATAATGGAACTGTCAATCATCCGTGTGACAAAATATAATTTTCTTTTAAATTAGGGTTTGGGCCCCGCAAGAATTAGCAAGTTAGGGTTAGGGCTGGGTACGGTTAGTTTACTATAGTTTATCATCCACCGCCAGTGCCGGCACCCGTGCTGACGGTTCAACACGCGAAAAAGCAGCACTGCTTATTTCAAACCCCTGACCTGCTTTAAGCCATCAAGCTTGTCTTTAAAAGCATTTATATGTTCAGCGGAATAACGCTTTCAGGGAGTCGATTCCATTCATCAATAACTCCATTTTCAAAACTAAATTTTTCAGTATTTAGTCTGAATCTCTTCTTAAAGAATGCACAATAATTTCTCCTTGTTTCACGAGCAATCACCTCGATTGCATCTCTCCTTCAAAAGATGAGCTCCTCCTTCAGACCCTCTAATTTCTTAACTATCTTGCAAACTTGTACTAAATCTACCCTTAACCACAGAATATTGAAGTAACCTATTTGGAATAGAAGAATATAGAAAAGAATATTGAATTGCCTTAATCTTCTCGCTTCCAGAATTCTCAATCATAATTTCAGAAGTCTCTTCTCATATTCCAACCCTTTAAAACCTTCCACCATAGTGATAGGTCATGGTTAGGGTTTGATTAGATATACTAAAGGTTGTCAAGGTTATATCATAAAGTGTATTATAAAATGGAAAACATTAGGTCGATGCCACTCACTGACATTCTAGATCTATCAGTGACTGTCGTCACTCAACGTGGGTAGAGCAGGTACATGTCAAAGATCTTTGGTATCTGATTCAGTGATCGTCATAGTTGGTAAGTTTCTCCCTAGATAATAAATGTAACCTTTAAAAACAAGTTTTTGATTAGCGGACAAAGCGACTGTTGATGTGGTTCCCCTTTTACTCCAACGCCCACCTCAGGGCCTGTCTAATGCAACTGTCACTCAGGGGAGTGAGAAATCAGAATTGATGTTGCGATACAGTACTGTCAGGTCTGCGTAAGAGTCAGAAAGTTAGGTTTGTGGCTGCTTTCGGCTTAGGATTAGCTTATTCTGAGCTTTTGGTTTGACTCCCCATCACCATGGCTGTCTTAAGTCACACGCGTCTATTAGTGCAAACAAATTTGTCGCTGCACAAACTAAATCTCAAAAAACTCTGCCCTAATCCTGACCTAATCCTAAACTAACCCTAAGCTAACCCTAAACTAACCCTAAACGATTCCTGAGCTAACTAACCCAAAACTAAAATGAGCATCCATAAATAGAATTCCGCTGCGGTAGGCTTCTTATATGATTAACTATGGCGTGCAGCGACCAATTTGTTTGAGCCTTTAGACGCCACTGTTAAAGTTCTAAAGTGGGCGTAGTATGTGCACAGACTAGCTACTCTTACAGATGCCTTTACTTTTGACGTTTTGCAATTTTATTTTTTATTTTTTATTCAAAAAAAGTTACTAAAATTAACTTATTTCGATGACCGACATCAGGAGTGTTCAGTTAGGATGTCGGACAGGACGACACTGATTGAGGGAGTTGGTGACGACGTGATGGCGCTACTGGTCGGCGTCTGTGTGGCCTTACTCATCCTTGTTTACATCTACCGGTGGGCTTTGCAGTAATCTTTATTATAGGCATAAATAGTAGTAATAGTCAAATGTTGCAGTGTTAGGCAATAGGCATAGTAATTATGTAGTTGCAGCTTAGTAGGTCGAGCCCCTGTTTCAGATGAGTGATATACGCCTTATTGCAGCCTTGGCCCGAAAGCAAAGTTTTATAATGGTTTGATTTTGATTGATGAACAATGCCACAATTTACAATTATGTCATATTATTCGGTCGTAATTATTTATCTCTGAATGAATTTGCATTAAACAGTGTAGGCCTAAGTAATGTCAACAATGGAACACTTAATAAGCATTTATAAATGACGACACATCGTTCTTATTAATTTAGTCTCCATACAAGGTTAATTATCTCTGTCTCATTGATGTCTTCCTTTATGCAATTTTGTTCAATTAGTTGCGTTGATTTTAATGTAGACTATTTACAATGTGGGTCGCAATCAACTGTTCTTGTGTTAATATTTTTTCAATGGCCACTCAGCACTGGAAGCATGCTTATGATTATTGTTATTATTGCGAAGGCACTGGGTCGAGGGATCAAGCGAAGTTCATGCAGAAAGCGAACACCTCGCCGGTAACATTCGCGAGCAGCTGCGATCGGATCGCGCCGAACAAATTAACCACACCCACCAGTCTGGCCCCTCCCCCGAGTCTGGCCCCTCGCCCCAGCCCCCGCCCACCGCAGGGGGGCCGCCGAGCCATGTTCCCCGGGCCCTGACCACCGACCATCGGTGTCCAGTGTGTTTGGACGACGCGAGATTCTGTGTGCAGACCAACTGCGGCCATACCTTCTGTGGTGAGTTGTCGTTGATTGGAAAGTGGTGAGTCATGGGAATCAGTTGTGATTTCGTTAAGAATCAGTGCAGATCATTACATTACTGCGAGTTCAGTTTTCCCCTTGAGTGCGATATGCGAGCGTGTTGTAGGAAGTTATGTTAGGCTTTTAGTCATATTGAATTTCTTGCATGTTCATATGTTGGATATCTGTTTGTTCTTGTTCTTTCTCTTGTTGTCTAATGAATATTTTGTTACTTGTTATTATAGTCATGGGCGCCCGCACATTGATGCAACGGGGTGCACTTGCACCCCCCTTTAAAATCAGTTTGCATCCCCCTGGAAAAGCATTGCACCCCCCTGTGCACCCCCCTGGCTTTATAAGATCGGTTTTTGAAGTGAGGTGGCGGTTGTTGGGCAGCTTAATAAGGCTGCTTTTGTTAGGATTTGTCAAAAACAGCAGGTAGACAGCAGGCATTATAGATCAGGTAGACAAAGAAGTTTCTGTCAACACCCCTCCCCCTCTTGCTCTGGCACCTTGCACCCCCCTGGATCGTAAAAGTGTCCTTTGCACCCTCATGGATCAAATCCTGCGGGCGTCCATGATTATAGTGATGTAGTTTGCGATTGTTGTTAATTTCCTGCAAGTGCGTTTTATTGCCTTTACTCCAATGTGTTCTATATTAATGATATAAATGGCCTTAATGTCAAGTTAAATGTATGAGTTATGTTTAACCACGTAACTTAACATTCTGATAATTTATATCCTTTGATATCTACTGAAGTTACAATTGCGAATACCCCCTGCAGGCTGGGGAACAAAGAATTAGTTTACAGCCCAGAGCTCCCCCCCCAGTTGTAAAAGGCGACTAAAGAAGGAGAAGCGATTCTGTGCGGGCTCCCTTACACAGAACCGGACTGTTATGTTTTACCATGCAATTCTTTGTGCTACTAAACTACAAAAAAAACAAACAAAACAAACAATTGCGAATAAAAATAAGTAAAATATACAAATCTTCAACATTTGGTTCTGGTTTGTGTGTGCGTAGGACAGTGCATGGTGAGGTGGTGGGAAACAGGTCGGTGGACCGGTCCCGCCAAGTGTCCCGCCTGCAGGCAACAAGTGGGTAAACGACACTGTATGTGAAAATAGTATGTGAAGAATCTATGCAGTGCTCTTTTGAAATAGTCTACTATTATTATTTGTGATTTAGCGCAGCATAATGGCGGCTTCAGAAAGAAAACAATTTTCGGTAATTTGTAATTTGTGTTGTAATTTATGTTTTCAGTATTGGATTTCTTAACACAATCTTACTCACATAACACTTAGGCTGAGTTTTTCGATCAAGTGTTAAAATTTAATCTGAGATCATGACGTCATCACACCCAATGAGTTCGCTGAACGCTTGATCTGTGGTTAATTTAGCGCCATGCTATTTCCTTTTGCAGAATAGATCTCGGATTACAATTTTAACACTAGATGGGAAAACCCGACCTTTATGTCAATTTGAAGAAAGTCAACCACTAAAGGCCGTTGAACGGTTTAATCGGTTCATCATCACCATCATTTCCGGTTGTTCCGATCTAAATGAATTTAAGAAACTAGTTTTGATGGGTACGGTTTCTAACGGAATGCTGCGCAATGAATTACATCACAGCAGTTCAAGCTATGTCTCTGAATCAGCAGCGATTTTTGTGTTCAGGTCACTTTGCTGCTTCAATCTTTCACTGACGAGGAACGGTCGAACAATTCCCCTGAGAAGCAGGCGCTGGTCGAGAGCCTCTATCGCTACAACAGGCGCTTCTCTGGCCAACCCATGACGGTAACAGCTTGTTTCTGACTTCATTTCTATTTTGATTTGTTTTACGCTGATCGTATTATTCATTATGAATACTATTGTAGCATCTGGTCTCACCCATCTTTGAACACCACTTCTCCATGAAACTTGAACAAAGTCATAACATGTGCACATCTAAATTAACTTCTTTGATGTAACTGGATAGTTTCTGCTATTATTGGACTTAAAATCAATATTCTTCACTCTTCACTTTAAGAAAAAAAATTACTAGGCTCACTGTTTTAACAACATGTTAGACCTTATATATGTGAATTAATGGATATGCCCTACTGCTTGACTTATTATTACAAATGAGCTGCTATTATTGTTAGATGACTTGATAACAAAAATGTGCGACCTCATCTCCGTTGTTGTCGCTAATATTTGAACATTCATTGCGAGCCAGTAATATTGCATTTTTCATTAAGTGTAAACTCTAGATTTTTCTTGTTATTATTGCTATGAGTTAATAAATAAATTTATAAAGGATTAAAATAATAATAACAGTGATGTTTTACTCTCGTTCGATGACCACACAACAATTTGTAGATATTTTCTGTCCTATTTGGCGCAAAAATGGCCATCGTGTGCTGCTGTGCTGTAAAACAACACAAGACGTTTCCTGTTTCCCTGTTCGCAGTGGCGCGACTACCTGCGTGACCTGCCAACGCTGCTGCGCCACTGCGTGACGGATCTCTTCTCGCTCGGCGGCCTCATGCACATGTTCCGCTTGCGCATTGTCATCTGCTTCCTTCTCGCGCTCGTCTACCTCGTGTCGCCGCTCGACATCGTCCCCGAGGCGTTATTCGGCCTGCTCGGGCTGCTGGACGACGTCTTTGTGCTCGTGCTCATCGCTGTCTATGTCAGCATCAGCTATCGCCATTTTGTCATCGTAAGGGCCGCGCAGGAGGCGCACGCGCATCAACGGTGAGCAGGCGGCAGCGCGGAGGGGCAGGATCGGCACGCGGTGTGCTGCGTGATGTTTAACAAAAGGTTGTGGGTGCGCGCTTGAGTGGTGGAGTGGCTTGAGTGGTGGAGTGGCTTGAGTGGTGGAGTGGCGGGTGGTTGATGGTAAAAATGATGAAGATGCACGACAGTCTTATGCATTGCTGGTTCAAAAATAGTGGGTATGCTTGACTCGTCGATGGCTGATTTAAAATTAGGGGTATACACTATGCAGCCTCATGCATTGTTGGTTAAAACATTGTGCCGACAATGTGCACACTTGACTGATGGGTAGTTGACTGTAAAAATAACGGGTGGTTTACATTGCTATGCATTGAGTCATTTCAAGTCCACGGTGTTACGATTGAGTTAGTGTTGAGTTAGTGTTGACCTGAGGTCAACATCGTCCCAACCCGCGCACTTGAAATCGATTTTCCACACTGCGCTAACACCGTGCTAACCTGGGCAACGGGTTGAGGCGTTCAGATTGAGAACAAGTTAGCTTAAAATTTCAACTTAACTCCAACACCGTCTTAATACCGTGTACTTGAAATCACACATTGTAGGGTTGAAAGACAGTGGATACACGCTATGTTCAAACATGTAGTGGTTACATAGTGTGTACTGGTGTGTACCCGAGACTGCTGCATTGGTCAAGTGTGGGGGTTGGCTTAGAAGCAGGGCTGTATTGGAAGGAGAGCTCTAAGGCAGATAATTTATTGAATGATTTGTAGAAAAGTTGAGTATATATATGAGTAAATAAATATTGTGAGTGTTGACCCCACAGGTTTGTTATCCTCGTTACGCGAGCAGACTTCTGTAACATCCGTGATTGCAAGATCAGGGGGCTCATTTACGTAGATATCTTATGACAATTTTAGTCGTAAGATTGTCTTACGAGAATCTGGCAAATCTTATCTTTTTTATTGGAAACTCCGCACGGTCGCGCGTGAACCGAATGATGACGTCACAGTGGTCGGCGATTGGATTTTATTCGTTTTAAATTTCAGTTAGGATAAGATTTCAGAAAATCTCAAGAAATGTACGTAAATGAGGCCCCATGATTACATCTGAAGAGTAGTAACATTTTTGCTTTTTTTATTATGCCTTGCGGAAATTTCAACGGCACAAGTGCAAATGTGGTGCGAACCAAATGCGCCTTTGCTCATAGATTTAGTTTATCAATTCTGTGAGCATTGTGATGCGATGTAATTAATAATAGCTTGAGGTGGATAAATGGGGTTACATGAATGGAATAAGCAGAGTTATTTATCAGATATGATGACCATAAGATTCAACGATTTTAGAATCTCATGATTATCATCGATTAGATGCTATCCATGAGGTGTTTATTATTAAATTCAAATTATAAAACGAATAGCAATGAGCGTAGATGGATAAAATCTAACTGATACAATGAAGTTTGATTGAATACTATGAAGATTTAGAGTAAACTTGAAAAGAAAATTATTTAGAAAACCATTTTGACTGGTTGAACCCAACAAGTGAAATTTGATTGCTTAAACCATTGTTTAATATGATATTTTTCTTTTATTATGGGGTATTTTGCTTTTCTGCATAGGGTCTTGAGGACTTGGTTTTTGGTGTTTTTAATTCAAGCCTTGCAATTCCTTTTGTGGTCGAACGATGACTTTCTAGTTAATGTGTTAAGATAAAAGTTGATAGAGTTGCGTACTGCATATACTGTTAAATTACTATCTGTTTATCAATATGGACACTTCCAAATTTGGAAGGCATCATTTGCATCAGCAGAAAAATAGCAAATCCATTCTTCTTTCCTTCTGGCGACATATGAATTTCATATTGGGCCTGATGACATGGTTATTTGAAAAATTCTAGTAAACACGTTTAAATAGCAGATATTGAAACTATCAAGAATATGTTGATCTGTTGGTGAAGTAACATTCAAATCTTTTTGTTCCTTAATCATATGATAGAATGATTTTATGATGCAACGAGGTGATACAATATGAGTTTTAAAATTTAACATTGTGGAACGTGAATGATCTTTTGATTGTTCTTTTGCCTATTCTAAACCTTCTTGTCATCAATCAAGCCTTTATCGTCACTATTCATACTGGTCGAATATTCTATAATTTTTAGTCTGTATGTGCACTTAATTATGTATTTTGGAGAGCCTTTTAGGTTGAATATAAAATTGTTTTTCATTTGATCGGCTACCGTCTTTTCTCTGCCCGAAACGATGCTAAAATACTGGATTGTGTGTTGTGAATATCGTATTTGTATCAGGGCCTTATAAATGTTATTGTGCACGAGCTACTCTAGCTAATGCTTTGACTGGAGCTATCGGACCCATCGCAGCATTATTGAACTATTATTACATCTAGATTCTTTTTCTGTCGTTAAAGAATTACACTATTCCTAGTAGCCCAGATGTATTTGTAAAATTCAGTATATCGAAAGTCAGCTATTTAATTGAATCTAGCATGCTGAAGAAATTTCATAATTTTGTTCTATTTACACGGCCGTCTCTGTGAATGTCTAATGAAACTTGTGGGTATTATTCACTGTATGCACTGAATTCATGACTAATTTTAAATTTGAGTTGCTTTTAATGATTTGTTGAACTCGCAATATATATTAAGTAATTAAGGCTTTGTGTTCCTTTTGTGATTTTTGATTTTGATGCAATATTATAATTTATTTCGTCCAACGACGTGAAATTCTTGATTTTTTATGTATTTTTGTGCCTTAAGTTGCAGGGGTGTAGCAGCATATTCAGTGTTGGGGTGGGCTGCTTAATTGACGTGCGATACTCGCAGGGGGGTGGATGTAGGGATGGAGCTTTTTCTGAAAGCTGTATAAACTGTATAAAAAATGGCTCTTCTCGGTGCTCAAATTAATTTTTTTAAACTAATTTTTGCGGTCAAAATTACATCATTAATACGGCGTGGTAATACAATAAATACATACGAAGAATCCAAAGAATGGCAGCATCTATAGATGCGTGACTACTGGCTAGTCTTATTGATTAAAAAAGAAGAAAAGTCATCATGTATGTAGATTCAATGTGAGTTGAGTTGATTCGCTATAAAACAGTTTACTAGTAGTGTGTTTGTTTTAATTTATTGACATTAAATTTTACAGTAATTCTATTTCACAAAGTTGGATACCTCCTTTTTATCTTCTTTACCTGGATACCTTCTTTTTATGTTTGCTCACATAGAATTCCACTCTAGGAGAAGCATCTGTCATGTTTGGCTACTTAATCTCTGATCAGTGTGTAGTAATCTCTAGTAATTGTCCTGTAATCTGACCAATGTGACCCTCTGGTTTAACCCTTTCATGATAGTTGCGATATATCCACCCTAGTTCTTCTGCTTCGGTGCAGTCCAAAATATTATTCAGTCCTATAGTTCTTCTATGTGGTTGCTGAGCGTCTTGTTACGAGAGCTTCCATTTTAGGTTGTCGAAAACAAATCTTCTTTTTCTTTAAATTAGGCGTTCTAATATTTGATGATAACGTGATTCTGTGGAATAAAGATATATGTCGGTTTCATTTGATGCCGATATTGTTTTTTCGCTAGATCTAACACTTATATATTTAATTAGATAGTTACTTAAATAGTATGAAAAATTATTGAACTTTTTTGGCGATCACACTAATTACCGAATAGGAGCGAATAGGACCGAATAGGAACAAGAAACAGCCTTAAAGTATAGCGTAAAGTAAGTGGTTAACCTATATATTAGGGTGTCTCTTAGTATGTATGATTTTTATTTTATTTTTTATATCTCACCCCTCCCAAGTTATGAGATTAATTGAAATAAGGTTTGACACTAAATTTAATTCAATTCCGATGATATTTAGGGGTGGCCCTCTAGCTTTGAAGTTTCACATGTTATTGTTCGTATTCCTACAATGGAAAACTGCAATGTTTAGTGACAAGATCATCATCTGAGCGTAATGTTCACCCAGCAATTATG